>OX439485.1:27087812-27110835 GCA_949320155.1 Melangyna quadrimaculata
TCTGCGTCGATACCAGCAATAAAATTTCATGAATTAATTTGTCCCCGGTTGCCCATATTAAATTTCCTATCTTTCCTAGACTATATGTATATTGAATTATATTTTAATAGAACTCTCTCCTGAATATTCATACATAGTGAACTTCACAAAATACAAAGTATATCAAATATATAAACAACAGTACAATACTACATTACTTTCTTCTTTTGCAGTTGAAGTTAATTTTCAGTTCCAAGATTTCATAACTGAACTCGTCGTCTAGTTGACCTCGGACGTTTTGGAATTTCTTCTAGTTTACTTTGATTTGTTGGTTCAACACTGTTGTGATTATGACTTGTATCACTTGAGCTTTCAAGCGGTTCTTCAACTCTATTAAACTTCTTTAAATGTGAAACATTTCGTCGATAGGTTCTGCCTGTTTTATTGGATAAAATGACAACCTCACCAGCTCTCCTTGATAATACTTTGCATGGTTCTGGTTCAAACTTAGATGCTAATTTATTGGTTTTTACCATTATTTTCACAAGAACTTCATCTCCTTCTTCAATACTGTTTTCTCGTGCTCGTCTTCGTTTAGCCGCATATACTTTTCCTTTCTCTTTGTTTTCTTTGTCTTTTCCAGCGGTCTTCTCATCAATTTCCATGCGCTGGTAAATACTTGGCAGTTTATCTCTGATATTACGTCCAAAAAGCATTTGCGATGGTGTTTTCTGTGAAGTTGAGTGTGGTGTCGAACGGTACATGAGTAAATATTCATTTAAGTCAGTTTTCCAGTTCCTGTTAGTGTTTTGACTGATCACGAGCCTTTTCAATACTGATCGATTTTGCTTCTCAACCTCGCCGTTTTGCTGCGGCCAATATGGTGTAGTACTAATCAACTGGATGTTGTTAAGATTACAATATTCGCGAAACTCTTCACTTATAAACTGTCTTCCATTATCGGCAGTTAATGATAAAGGAAGTCCAAAACGTGAAAATATTATTTGTAGCCTTTTAATTATCTCCGTAGAATCAGTCTTCTTCAAAATTTCGATTTCTATGTACCGACTATAATAGTCAACGATTACAAACAGGTGATGATGTAATGGAAGTGGGCCCAAACCATCTCTAGCTAGATGTTGCCAAGGTTCTGATGGTAAAAGCTTTCTTTTTAATGGTTCGGGTGCAGATACCAACGTGCATCCCAGACATTTTCTAACTCTCGCCTCAACATGTGCGTCCATTTTTGGCCGCCAAACTTTTGAACGTAATCTTTGCTCCATCAAAATTATGCCAGGATGACCTTCGTGTGCCAAATCGAGTGTTTGATTCCTCAAAACTTCAGGTATGACAATGCGTGCTCCGCGCAACAAAATCTCACATGCATTCCAACACTATTGTGTGACATCGGCAACGCTGTGCTTTCATGTATTTGTTTGACATAAATATGCATCATGAATTTCAGAAACTATGCACATGTGTTTCGTGTGCAGCTCTGCATGCAGAGATGCGTGCAGACTCGCGATCCTGTTGTGGCGATCCTGTTGCAACCTTTATATGTTGAACACTCCTGCCTGAAAGAAATTCTTTAAAGTCAACTGAAGTGAAACAACTACCCCTGTCTGAAACTATGCATTTCGGTATGCTGTACGCTCTAAAATAATCTATTAATGCTTTTATGGCTTCTTTGGTGTTTGTCGTTTTCGTAGGATATAATCTCACAAACTTAGTGAAAGCATCTATGACTACTAACACATCAAATGTAATAAAAGTACATATTTAAAAAAAAAGTAAATAAATTGAAAACAAAATAAAATAAAAATATATTTACATACATATATATACACATAAAAAATGAAAAAAGGTTATTTTTTTTTGTAAAAAAGTTAATTTTTGTTTGTAAAAAAGTTAATTTTTTTGTAACAAAAGTAATTTAATTTTTTGTAACAAAAGTAATTTTTTTTTTTTGTAAAAAAGTAATTTTATTTTGTAAAAAAGTTAATTTTTTGGTAAATTTTTTTTTTTGTAAAAATAAATTTTTTTTCCGCGGGGCAAAAAAACTGCCGCGGGGCAAAAACTGCCGGGGGGGCAAAAAAACTGCCACGGGGCAGAAAAACTACCACGGGGCAAAAAAACTGCCGCGGGGCAAAAAAAACTGATGTTTGTAAAAAAGTTAATTTTTTTGTAACAAAAGTAATTTTTTTGTAAAAAAGTAAATTTTTTTGAAAAATGTTTGTTAAATTTTTTTTTGTAAAAAATAATTTTTTTTCCGCGGGGCAAAAAAACTGCCGCGGGGCAGAAAAACTGCCGCTGGGCAAAAAAACTGCCGCGGGGCAAAAAAACTGCCGCGGGCCAAAAAAACTGCCGCGGGGCAAAAAAACTGCCGCAAGGCAAAAAAAACTGCCGCGGGGCAGAAAAACTGCCGCGGGGCAAAAAAACTGCCGCAGGGCAAAAAAACTGCCGCAGGGCAAAAAAACTGCCGCGGGGCAAAAAAACTGCCGCGAGGCAAAAAAAATGCCGCGGGGCAGAAAAACTGCCACGGGGCAGAAAAACTGCCACGGGGCAAAAAAACTGCCGCGGGGCAGAAAAACTGCCGCGGGGAAGAAAAACTGCCGCGGGGCAGAAAAACTGCCGCGGGGCAAAAAAACTGCCACGGGGCAAAAAAAACTGCCGCGGGGCAGAAAAACTGCCGTGGGGCAAAAAAACTGCCGCGAGGCAGAAAAACTGCCGCGGGGCAAAAAAACTGCCTCGGGGCAAAAAAAACTGCCGCGGGGCAAAAAAACTGCCGCGGGGCAGAAAAACTGCCGCGGGGCAAAAAAACTGCCGCGGGGCAAAAAAACTGCCGCGGGGCAGAAAAACTGCCGCGGGGCAAAAAAACTGCCGCGGGGCAAAAAAACTGCCGCGGGGCAAAAAAACTGCCACGGGACAAAAAAAACTGCCGCGGGGCAGAAAAACTGCCGCGGGGCAAAAAAACTGCCGCGGGGCAGAAAAACTGCCGCGGGGCAAGAAAAACTGCCGCGGGGCAGAAAAACTGCCGCTGGGCAAAAAAACTGCCGCGGGGCAAAAAAACTGCCGCGGTGCAAAAATTGCCGGGGGGCAAAAAAACTGCCACGGGGCAGAAAAACTGCCGCGGGGCAAAAAAACTGCCGCGGGGAAAAAAAACTGCCGCGAGGCAAAAAAACTGCCGCGGGGCAAAAAAACTGCCGCGGGGCAGAAAAACTGCCGCGGGGCAAAAAAACTGCCGCGGGGCAAAAAAAACTGCCGCGGGGCAGAAAAACTGCCGCGGGGCAGAAAAACTGCCGCGGGGCAAAAAAACTGCCACGGGGCAAAAAAAACTGCCGCGGGGCAGAAAAACTGCCGCGGGGCAAAAAAACTGCCGCGAGGCAGAAAAACTGCCGCGGGGCAAAAAAACTGCCTCGGGGCAAAAAAACTGCCGCGGGGCAAAAAAACTGCCGCGGGGCAGAAAAACTGCCGCGGAGCAGACAAACTGCCGCGGGGCAAAAAAACTGCCGCGGGGCAAAAAAACTGCCGCGGGGCAGAAAAACTGCCGCGGGGCAGAAAAACTGCCGCGGGGCAAAAAAAACTGCCGCGGGGCAAAAAAACTGCCACGGGGCAAAAAAAAACTGCCGCGGGGCAGAAAAACTGCCGCGGGGCAAAAAAACTGCAGCGGGCAAAAAAACTGCCGCGAGGCAGAAAAACTGCCGCGGGGCAGAAAAACTGCCGCGGGGCAGAAAAACTGCCGCGGGGCAAAAAAACTGCCGCGGGGCAAAAAAAACTGCCGCGGGGCAGAATAACTGCCGCGGGGCAAAAAAACTGCCGCGGGCAAAAACACTGCCGCGAGGCAGAAAAACTGCCGCGGGGCAAAAAAACTGCCGCGGGGCAAAAAAACTGCCGCGGGGCAGAAAAACTGCCCCGGGGCAAAAAAAACTGCCGCGGGGCAAAAAAAACTGCCGCGGGGAAAAAAAAACTGCCGCGGGGCAAAAAAACTGCCACGGGGCAGAAAAACTGCCGCGAGGCAAAAAAAACTGCCGCGTGGCAAAAAAACTGCCGCGGGGCAAAAAAACTGCCACGGGGCAGAAAAACTGCCGCGGGGCAAAAAAATCTGCCGCGGGGCTGAAAAACTGCCGCGGGGAAAAAAAACTGCCGCGGGGCAAAAAAACTGCCGCGAGGCAAAAAAAACTGCCGCGGGGCAAAAAAAAACTGCCGCTGGGCAGAAAAACTGCCGCGGGGCAAAAAAACTGCCGCGCGGCAGAAAAACTGCCGCGGCGCAAAAAAAAAATGCCGCGAGGCAGAAAAACTGCTGTTTGTAAAAAAGTTTATTTTTTTTGTAACAAAAGTAATTTTTTTTTATAAAAAAGTAATTTTATTTTGTAAAAAAGTAAATTTTTTTGAAAAATTTTTGTTAAATTTTTTTTTGTAAAAAATAATTTTTTTTCCGCGGGGCAAAAAAACTGCCGCGGGGCAAAAAAACTGCCGCGGGGCAAAAAAACTGCCGCGAGGCAAAAAAACTGCCGCGTGGCAAAAAAACTGCCGCGGGGCAAAAAAACTGCCGCGAGGCAAAAAAACTGCCGCGTGGCAGAAAAACTGCCGCGGGGCAAGAAAAACTGCCGCGGGGCAAGAAAAACTGCCGCGGGGGAAAAAAACTGCCGCGGCAGAAAAACTGCCACGGGGCAAAAAAACTGCCTCTGGGCAAAAAAAACTGGCGCGGGGCAAAAAAACTGCCGTGGGGCAAAAAAACTGCCGCGGGGCAAAAAAAACTGCCGCGGGGCAAAAAAAACTGCCACGGGGCAAATAAACTGCCGCGGGGCAAAAAAACTGCCGCGAGGCAAAAAAACTGCCATATTTTTTTATGAAACTGGACTATTCGAAGGCTTCTGGAACTTAACCGATTATAAATTTAAATAAACTAAAAAGTGCCTTTGAGAGATAGTTGAATTATTTAATCGATCTGTATTTGTATTTTTTTTTTTCTACAAAATTGCTTAGGTGTTTTTTTACGACTTTCAAAATACGAGTTCTTGTAAATTTTGAGAACTTTTGAAAAATATCCTCAAAATTATATTTTTTTCAAAATAATATCAACTACAGGTAAATAAAGGTTCAAATTATATTTTAAAATAATGCTGACGTAATTAATGTGAGTTGTCAGGTTGCGTTGTTGCAACGCTCGCCTAAAGCAGTAGCATTTGAACCTAGAACCAATTTTTGTGTTCGCTGCGGTTTTAAATGAGATTGAAGGTGTTTTTTCTCGGAATATTGTGTGTTTATGTTCATAATGCAAACATTCTTGAAGAAAAATCATATTTTTGGATTGAATGGTGTCCAAAAAAGGATGCATATTTTAATTCAAACGAAAAAAATCATTCAAGAGTGCTATATTGGAAAACCCTTTAATATTCACTTGACTTTATTCTTAGAAAAATATAGGCAGTGCATTTTGCGCATAGGAAACATCAAGGCTCATGTCATTTCTCTTATGAGCGTGGTCCCTATAAGAGAAGTGTAGGTATTATACTCAGTTACTATGAATCGAGTGCATATTCTTATTCCAAAAAAAAAAAAAAAAACAATTCATAATTGCAAACAGATCTCGAATATAAGTTTTTTGCATTCGACTTATTTTTTACTTATAAGCTGTGAGTTCTGCGGTCAAGAAGTGTTTTAAAAATGATCTCTGTGTTTTATAAAAGAAGCTTATAATACAGTTAACTCCGCTTATCTGCACTGCGCTTAACTGAAGACATCGGTTATCTGAAACAAATGTTCTGCAATCATGGTGTTCCAGTTAAGCGGAGTCGACTGTATTTATATCATTCAGAATTAGTTATTTTCTTGAAATAGTATGGGAGATGACCCTTTCTATTTTGCTTACAGGTAATTTCAACCCTCTGCAAATGTTAGAATTATTATTTGATATTGATATAGTCCACTTTATTTTTGAAAGCACAAATATCTATGCTAATGTAGACTTTGTAGGATAGCGATATAGTAAAAAACACCATGACTGTAGATCATTTCAAAAGAATCAAGTCCGGTTTACATGTTTGTGATAACAGTAAAATCAATCCCAGATAAAAGTTAGCTAAGCTTACAACACTCAACAATATGCCCAATGAAAGATTTATGCAGTTTGGAATATATTCGCATCATCTTTCAATAGAAGAACAACCCTAACCCTAAATGTAAGTTTTGGAATTTGGAATATGAATACTTGTTGAATTCATTACATAAGGTGGTGCAAGTAGTGAAAACTCCTCTGAATTCAGGTTGGGAGAAAATGTTTTACTCAGATTACTTTCGCAAATCGATAATTTGTGGTCTTACCGACAATTTTTTAACCGTCCCGTCCAATTTTTGCCCGTCCCGTCCTGTTTTTCACTTTTCGGCTGTCCCGTCAACTTTTTGGCAATCCTATGACCACTTTGCCGTCGTCCCGTGTACTTTTTGGGCGTACAGTTCTGTTTTTGACTGTACAGTCCACTTTTTAACAGTCCACCGGTTCACTTTTCTGACGTCCCGTTCCTTTTTTGGACACCACGTTCACTTTTTGAATGCCCGCCGTCCACTTTTTGGCCAGCCCGTTCACTTTTTGGCCATCAGGTCGCGTTCACTTTTTGGACACCCCACTATTTTGGTGGGATTCATGGACGGGACGGACTAACGGGCGGACAGTCGGACGGATAAACAGATGAACGGAATGCCGAATGGGCAGATGGACGGACTTACAGACGGTTGGACGGATGAACGGACGGTTGGATGGATGAACGGACGGACGGACTTATGAACGGATGGATGGTTTGACGGACGGATGGACATAAGGATGAATGAACCGATGGATGAATGGACGGTTGGATGGATGAACTGATGGACGGATGGACGGTTGGACTGATGAACCGGACGATCAGACGGACCTACGAACGGACGGTCGGATGAACGGCTGGATGGACGGATGGACATATGGATGGATGGACTGATGTCTGAATGGATAGATAGACGGATGGGTGGATGGAGGGATTGACGGATGGAAGGATGGACAGACGGACGGATGGATGGATGGATGGACGGATCGAAGGACAGGCAATGGATGGATGAACAGATGGATGGATAAACGAAGGAACGTGGATGGATGGATGAACGGACGGACGGACGGACGGATGGGCGGAAGGACAGACATGCAACATCTTTAATGTTTATTTAACAAAAAAAAAAAGATTTTTCCCTAAATAATGTTTATAATAATGAAAAATTGAAATATTTGTTATCTGTCATCCATCGTAGGTATATGTGAGTTCGTAATTCAGAAATCTGCGACAGATCTGCCGCATGTCTGCTTAGCTTCTGCGTATCGATTTTGTTATTCCCTAGCCCGCAGAAAGTGAGCAGGCGGCAGGTTTTGAATAAATTTTTGTTCGTTAACATCGCAGCGCAGAAAATTATATCTAAAAATCCGATTATTAAAAAGAAGGCGATTATAGGGCTTTTGGGCGACATTTGAAAAGAAATATTCGTTGATAGACAAATATCCTGATGATTTATGTACTTCGAAGCCATTTCAAATACAGGGTTGGTCAATCACAAGTTTCTTTTTAAAAATGCAGTAGCGAATACGGTCACTCCAATTTACCAAAATCTTGGTGATTGTTTCGGGCTGTAGCTCACGGACTGCTTGGATAATATTGGCCTTATATGTTCGAATCATTTCCGGATTGTTGGCATAACATCGGTCCTTTGCGGTTCCCAACAAAAAAAAAGGTCAAAGGGGCCAAATCGTAGCTCCTAGGCGGCCAATTGACATCGCAAAGACGGCTGATAACACTATTTTGGAATTTGGTGCGCAAAAGATCTATTGTGGTATGGCGAATGGGCTATGTGGCACCATCCTCCATGAACCTAAGGTTGTTCAAATCAATGTCTTTAATTTTAGCAAACAAAAAAAGTCGGTCAACATTGCTCTGTAACGACCATTGTTGACCGAAACGTTGTGCCTAGCCTCGTTTTCGAAGAAAAATGGTCCAATGATGCCACCATTCCACAATCTGCAACAAACTGTTACTCTCTGTGGATTCATTGGCATATTGGAATATGAATACTTGTTGAATTCATTACATAAGGTGGTGCAAGTAGTGAAAACTCCTCTGAATTCAGGTTGGGAGAAAATGTTTTACTCAGATTACTTTCGCAAATCGATAATTTGTGGTCTTACCGACAATTTTTTAACCGTCCCGTCCAATTTTTGCCCGTCCCGTCCTGTTTTTCACTTTTCGGCTGTCCCGTCAACTTTTTGGCAATCCTATGACCACTTTGCCGTCGTCCCGTGTACTTTTTGGGCGTACAGTTCTGTTTTTGACTGTACAGTCCACTTTTTAACAGTCCACCGGTTCACTTTTCTGACGCCCCGTTCCTTTTTTGGACACCACGTTCACTTTTTGAATGCCCGCCGTCCACTTTTTGGCCAGCCCGTTCACTTTTTGGCCATCAGGTCGCGTTCACTTTTTGGACACCCCACTATTTTGGTGGGATTCATGGACGGGACGGACTAACGGGCGGACAGTCGGACGGATAAACAGATGAACGGAATGCCGAATGGGCAGATGGACGGACTTACAGACGGTTGGACGGATGAACGGACGGTTGGATGGATGAACGGACGGACGGACTTATGAACGGATGGATGGTTTGACGGACGGATGGACATAAGGATGAATGAACCGATGGATGAATGGACGGTTGGATGGATGAACTGATGGACGGATGGACGGTTGGACTGATGAACCGGACGATCAGACGGACCTACGAACGGACGGTCGGATGAACGGCTGGATGGACGGATGGACATATGGATGGATGGACTGATGTCTGAATGGATAGATAGACGGATGGGTGGATGGAGGGATTGACGGATGGAAGGATGGACAGACGGACGGATGGATGGATGGATGGACGGATCGAAGGACAGGCAATGGATGGATGAACAGATGGATGGATAAACGAAGGAACGTGGATGGATGGATGAACGGACGGACGGACGGACGGATGGGCGGAAGGACAGACATGCAACATCTTTAATGTTTATTTAACAAAAAAAAAAAGATTTTTCCCTAAATAATGTTTATAATAATGAAAAATTGAAATATTTGTTATCTGTCATCCATCGTAGGTATATGTGAGTTCGTAATTCAGAAATCTGCGACAGATCTGCCGCATGTCTGCTTAGCTTCTGCGTATCGATTTTGTTATTCCCTTGCCCGCAGAAAGTGAGCAGGCGGCAGGTTTTGAATAAATTTTTGTTCGTTAACATCGCAGCGCAGAAAATTATATCTAAAAATCCGATTATTAAAAAGAAGGCGATTATAGGGCTTTTGGGCGACATTTGAAAAGAAATATTCGTTGATAGACAAATATCCTGATGATTTATGTACTTCGAAGCCATTTCAAATACAGGGTTGGTCAATCACAAGTTTCTTTTTAAAAATGCAGTACCGAATACGGTCACTCCAATTTACCAAAATCTTGGTGATTGTTTCGGGCTATAGCTCACGGACTGCTTGGATAATATTGGCCTTATATGTTCGAATCATTTCCGGATTGTTGGCATAACATCGGTCCTTTGCGGTTCCCAACAAAAAAAAAGGTCAAAGGGGCCAAATCGTAGCTCCTAGGCGGCCAATTGACATCGCAAAGACGGCTGATAACACTATTTTGGAATTTGGTGCGCAAAAGATCTATTGTGGTATGGCGAATGGGCTATGTGGCACCATCCTCCATGAACCTAAGGTTGTTCAAATCAATGTCTTTAATTTTAGCAAACAAAAAAAGTCGGTCAACATTGCTCTGTAACGACCATTGTTGACCGAAACGTTGTGCCTAGCCTCGTTTTCGAAGAAAAATGGTCCAATGATGCCACCATTCCACAATCTGCAACAAACTGTTACTCTCTGTGGATTCATTGGCTTCTCGACAGTAACTTGTGCGGGGTTTTCGAGCCCCAGATGCGGCAATTACGTTTTTTTAACGAAGCCGCCGAGATGAAAATGAGCTTCGTCCGAAAAGATGATTTTCACACGGCACTCACTTTGGAAATAAGTTTTCAATATTCCCCAATGTTTTTCAAGCGTGAAGCAACTCGTAGCTATAATACTGACTTCCCGTCAAGATTTCGATTGGGAAACAGCTGTCGGTGTAAAAATAACATAAATGATTCAAAAAGAAACCACTAGATGGCCCACCCTTTACATGTTTTCCTGTTTTAATTTTATTTTTTTTTTCAGCAGAAATTACTATTTTTTCAGTAGAATGTTTTTTTTTTTGCACAAACTGCCCGACGCCGACGACTTGATTTCTGCGTAGTTTTGATGTTTACGAACGTAATTTGTTTTGCAAGTCTGCAAAATTCAATTTTTGTTTACGAACACAAACTTTGCAAATCTAGAGCTAGTTTGTTCACAGTGGGTTAAATTTAGTATGTGACTTTCATAGGCTTAAATTAATTAACGCTAATCAACCAAAATTGGCTCATTAGTGAAATCCATGATGAGCAACTCATACTTTGAATTTTGTAAACAAAATTTGATCAACAAAAACATTTGAGGATTTCCCAGCTCCACTAATCATGTATTAAAGATAATCAGCTGTGAACAAACTGGCCCTAAGTTAGTCAGACGATTACGAATTCACTCTATGTGTTCTTTACATACCTGCGGATAATACTTGTTAAACAATAGCTTATACGGGGAATAGTTTCTTAAGTACGAGTACAAAAGTTTGTACGTGGTGTGTTCATAATCATATCAGACAACCCTGATTGTTTCTCTTTCGTTAAATGAACCAAGAACCAACTCATATCCTGTGTGGTGAATAAAGCTTGAATGTAGGTTAAGAATAAGAATTAAGTAAGTCGTAATAAAGAGTGCAATGAAAAAAGATAAGCGTGTTTCCTTTCTATCTTAGAATACAATAGTCTACAACAAAAATTGCGCACTAGAATTTACCTCTGCTTATATCTCTTTTGAAAGCTCTAACCAACTTTCAAGTGTAAAATGGCGCTTGAAATTAATTTTTTATTGTTACAAATTACAAGCGAGTTATTAAAATCTTCCTTAACACCTTCAAAACTAATCAAAAGTGAGTCCGATTTAAAACCATGATTTTTTTTCGTATGCAATACAAAATAAACGAAAGGTCACCAAAATAATTAGGTAACAACTTTGAAATCAACTAACTTTACCATCACACCGGCACTGTATAGATTGTATGTTTATCGGATCCTTTGATGTACATATTTTATTATAAAATAAGATACCTACTTATACAAAAAATAGATTGGTATACATTCCCAATTGATCCAAAATTTACAATTTATGAATAGAGGGAAAGTACAGTAGATGACGGATATAAGAGACTCAAAAAATCCAAAGAATTCCTTTCTTATATCCGTGTTTTCTTATATAAAACATTGTACATAAGAAAGAAAATTTCTTATATAAGTAGCTACATATGTAAGAAAGAAAATTTCTTTTATAAATAAAAACACATAAAAAAAAAAATGTATCCGCTGGGCTTTTTTCTTTCTCGCTGATCTTCAATCTGTCATTTCTTTGACCATAAAATGATGGTGGGTTCAGAAATGTTGTGAAAATTAAACGGCACATCATTTGAAAGCTTGCACGGGAAAATTTCTTATAAAAGTTTAATTTTCTATGTAGTGAATGCAATTTGTATCAGAATAAGTTTCTTATATCAATGTTTTTCTTATAAACGTTTTTCTTATAGAAATCTTATTTAACCCGTATCTTTATGGGAATGTGCCTGGTGTATGGGAATGTCCGTCTTATAAGCGTGTTTTTCTTATATGAGACTTTCTTATATCCGTCATCTACTGTATTGACTGATTAACGCCAAATTTTCAAAATAAAACAAAAGAATCAGAAGAAAATTAATTTAAGGTGCGTAACCTGTGCAGTTTTACTTTATTATCAAATGTTTTTCAATACAATAAATTAAATATTTAAGTGATTAATAATTTTGCAGCAGTTAGTCATCCCAATCTACCACACGTGCGTCGGTCATCGTGACTGCACGCTACCATCTTGTGTCTTGTGTGTAATCACCAATTTGGATTTGGTGTTTTATAATGTTATTGCTTTTTTGAATACTCTGTTTTATACTCTGTTGTCAGTACAGGGAAGATAGGACATTTGTATCTCTGTCTGGTTGCATTGGCTTACATATACCTATTTCAAGTAAAAGCTATCATAGGGTTCCGTAGTCCGTACTTAGCATTATAACTCACCTTAATTAATTCTGTTCTCAAAAGCTTCAAAACAGAAAGCTATTTTATAAAAACCACTGAAAAAGCTCTTTTTAATTGCTTTCAATGGGTATGAAGAAGAAGGGAAATTCTGTTGGAATATATATTTTTTAGCTCACACTGCACAGCCAGAGTAGAAACGATTATAATGATCAGTGCACTGTGCTTTTGCTTTGGGGTTTGGGCATGCAATGAGGACGGTCATGGTGAAGTGTACGATATTTTGCAGGGCATTACAACAACAATTCCTGTACTTTGTTCAGTGGGTTAGAATCTTTTTTATTGGCAGTTTTCTCACTTCATTGTGTGAGAGTATACACAGGCGCCATTGTTTTGAAAAAAGCTCGCCCATAAGCCCTGTACTGACATTTTTTGTTGAAGAGAGTATAGTGTCGTGTGCATTAGTTGCAGATAAATATTTCTTAATTATTTTATTTTAAAAAAAAACGAGTTTTAATTCGCCGACCAAACATAAAGTTTCTGCATTTGTTTAATTTTGACCAAGATATTCAAAAACATTTGGATCGCTTAACGAACGCATATAGTAACTCCAGAATAAAAATTATCCACGATATTGCACTTAGCACCCCGGCAAACCAAAATACAATCGCAAAACGTTCAAGGCCCAACGCTTCTGGCTCGCCACCGCTTTTATCCCACGATAATCGAGCGCTATTTAAATTTTCGAAATTTTTCCTGAAATAATGCATTATGCCAGCTACTTCCAATCTCATTAAGATATCGTTTATATTTGTCTGAATAACTGAGTGCTTTTAGAAAAATATACTATATTGCTCCCCAAAAATAGTTTGCATTAGTAAATTCTTGAATTCCTCAACCGTATAAAATGTATAAATATGCACAAATGTAGCAACTACTGCAACTTTTTCATCATCACCTTCTTTCAAACCATGGCTTTTGGCACCATAATTAATTGTTTGGATATTCGGATATTCTATTCCGTTTAATTCATTTATGGCTGGTCTGTGGTATGGCTGTGCATAAATTGTGTAATTTTCTGCAAAGAGTTCACTAATACTGTGCGGTGGATTCAATACTGCTCGTCCTCGGAATGCATCAAATAATTTACCCTGATGGGCTGTTCTAAGTATAAATGTTCCCATTATCAGGATTATAATGTTGGTGCGCAGAAAAATTGTGCGCGACATATGTACAACTGGTGCTCCTATAGCGGCAGATAGTATATCAAGACCTCCGACCGTCTGATGATGCTGATATGTCGTCTATTCCTTCTTGCAAAAATTATGCATCCAATGATTAGAGAAAAAGAAACAAAAGTGTAGACCCATACTGTTGGACTGAAAGGCTCTACGATCCAAACATATGTGCGAAACGTGTTTAGCCGGGGATACAGAGCGATAACCACCCATGACAAGTAGTATTCAACGCTCTCTGAGTAATAAGTAGTTTGATAAGGCCCATTTTGTGCATAGCTGAACACCATATCAATTGTTCTGGGTTTCAGCTTAAAATAAAAAATAAAAATTTTTAGTCTTCTGATGGTGACAAGTCGTTTTATAAATACTCACCCAATTATGTTCATCTTGTCCATCAAGTGGAAGGAAATTATGTATTTCAATTGAAAAATTAATTCTCGATGAAAACTCCTTGATCATTATAACTTCCAAAATGGACATCTCATAGTTATTTAGTTGTTGGGGTATATTTTTGTCTCTCATATTAAGAATTAATTCATTATTCGTTCTTACTCGACGAGGACATCCATGAAGATTATTTGATTTTGGCGAAAAAAATACTCCCACAGGTTTAAGGCTATCATTAACAAACCGGTGTGTGAGTACAGGCTTGGATGATCGACATTCAAGTTCTTGAAATGGATAGAAGGTATAAAATAGAACTTCTCCAGGGTCGGTTTCTATAATAACATTGACGTTGGCAATCATAAGTATTAGAAAATCGGAGAATATTCTTAGCATTTCTTCCATCATGTGATATTTTGTGGCTCCAGAAATTCGAAGAACAATAAAGAAAAATAGTTGCGAATCTCTGTGATAGGCTTCAATCCGTGGGAGAAAATGCCTTCAACAAAAATTGAAATTTTTAAAATTCCTGATACGTGTTATAAGTCTGTTCTACCTACTCACCCAAGGGCTTCATAGGAGTCTATGAACCATAAGTTGTAATTACTCGTCAGTTAGCAATCTTTATTGTTCACATGAATTTCAAGACAGAATTTCCATTTCTCCGTTATGATATTTTCAACTGCGTCCAGAAAAATTGCTTTGTTTTCTCCAATATCAATTTCAATGATAACATTCAATTCATCTGCGGTTTCATTGAAAGAATTTGCAAGCGCATACTTAACAGCAGTTGGTAGAAGTGATTCAGAATGTGCAAGAAATCTTTGCAAAAACATTAAAAATACAAACAAATTCAAAAGCGGCATAACTGTTGTTGATTTCTAATCGAAATAAACAAATTTATTGGAAGCAAGCAAGGAAGGATGAAAGCCATTTGGATGTTTTTATAAAAACTTTTACTGAAAACAACATGTTCTTAATTATGGAATTAAAAATTAAATACAAAATGGCATGCTTCATTGAAATTTATATAGGTACTTAGGTACACATTTTTTAAAGGCATTGAATTTTTGTATTAAAAATGATTTGGAGGTAATTAAACCTTTTGACTAACGTGGCTGAAGCCTGAAGTGGTACATTATTTATTTAAAATATTCCTTTAGGTTGCATGTATTTAAATGTAGAGGTACAGGTTTTTTTTTTTTTGATTGTTTATTTAAAATATCAGCCAATAAAGATAACATTTCGTGGTGACATAGTTTTGCCAGCAGAAACAAATATTAATTGGTTTTTCGTATGATAACACACTTGCAGTTAGGCTGCATAGATTTCTATCCGTCGTATAATAATTATGAATGTTCAACAACCACTAGAGTGGGCTACGACAATTGGCATGACGCAGGGACATAAGTTCCCGGGCAGTGGCCTGAACCAAAGAATCCAATTCAAAATTTCAAGAAGCAAAAAATTGATATCGAGTCAGTAATTAAAGAGTTTGCTGTAATTAAAAGCAGGAGAGTTCAGATGTAAACTAGTTCTAGTTATAAAAATATATTTAAAAAAAAAATGAATTAAATAGGTTCCTCTTCCTACACACAAAGATATCTTTTTTAACTTTAATATCTTTTCCTTTTACATCAAAATTCCTTATTTAATTTATTAATTTTATTTAAAAATATATTTATTTAATTTTATTTAAAAATATATTTATTTAATTCTATTTATTTATTTAACTCAGAAAAACAGCAATGATATTATTTATTATTAATTTATATACAATTTAATGAAAACAATTATTATTAAAAAGAAAATTAATTAGAAAAATGTCGTATTATGTTAGTTTTTAGAATTTTAATTTAAATATTATTCAATTTATTATGAAGTAACGTTGGTTCGCTGCCTTTTTAAAGTGATTGAAAACTCGATAAATTTGTCGAATAAGAGTGGGTTGTTAATCCGGATGGAGATTGAATAATAGGAATTTGATCAATAAATGTATGTGCCAAATAAATAACATGTTCTCAAAAATGCACAGTAAAAATTTCTCGATCTCGAAAATTTAGTTTTAAAATTTTCCTGCCGAGAACCAGTGTTTTTAATTATATAATAGGTAGGGATATCCCATGGCGGCACATTTTTCAAAGTTTTTGTACCAGGTTAAAGGCTGTTATACAATTTTACTGTTTTAAAAAAAAGCTAATTCCTATAATTTCTTTTAAAATTTGTTTATTGGCTGCTTCTCCATGCAAATAGTTCAAGATAATTCTTTATTATGTAATTGTTCATGTAGCACCCTTGCATCCGCAGTAATGGAATCGCTTTATTACGATTTTTTTTCATATTTTATAATTTATTTCTTATTTTATTTAATAAAATACACATTAATATCATTTAATTGCCGTGGTTCTTGGTTACTAGTTTTTAAAGCTGGAAACAAAATTCAGGGGGGCGGCAAAAATTGGGTCTGCCCCGGGCGGCAAAAACCCACGCTACGCCACTGTCCCCGGGACATAAGTCGCGAATTTTTTTTTCGGGACTTATGTACCACTTTACTGGGTCATAAGTCCCGAATCGAATTCAGGACTTATGTCCCACCCAACTGGAACATAAGTCCTAAATTTTTTACTCGAAAAATGGGACATAAGTCCCGAATGAAACAAAAACTGTTTTATATGGTGCAGGTAACTAAGTCCCCGGGAACTATGTATGTCCACTGAGGGACTCAGTTCAACGGCGTATACAGGGGGGGGGGGGGGTCACGGGGTCATGGTACTTAGATTTTCTTCCTCGTACCTCAAATTTAAGTTAACAACAAACTTCTCATATGATAATACATTTAAACCTTAAAATATGTGCATAAGCACTCATAGGTTCCGTTTTAAGATGACAGCCAAAACCTGTTAAACCAAACAGAAATTAAAGTCTGTAGCTGTCTCCAAATTTTCACTCAGTAAAGTAAAAACCAATAGTATTTTGAAAAAAAGAACATTTTATATTTCTGAAAATAAAATCTTTAAACACATTATAGGACACATATGAAATTGTTTTATTTGATTTCTGTATGACAGAGTAGATTATTTTTAAAAGCAAACAAAATTATCTACATATGTGACAACTTTCGAATTAAAGTTATTCTAACCCAAAAATGTAAATTTTAACGAAAAATAGTCATAAATTATATAAAACAATGTTGAAAACCTGTTATGAAAGGATTTTGTTAGCACTTATTCAACATTTATGATCGAACAAAAATCTTGTTGATTGGGATGTGGTATGTGGATTATTTTTACAAAGTAACCTATGAATCCCATAATGCAAAAGTTTATAGCTATGGTAAAGGTGATTTTTTGGAACTCCTTGCGGTGACCGTTTGACCAATCGAATGGAATCCTTGGAGAAAACGCAACAAGGTTCACAGAATTTAACAACTTTGTCAATTATTTTTTTTTTCAATTTGGCACTCAAGGGGTTATTAATACCCTTAACATGTAAAACACAGTGCGAGCGTTAGGAAAATAGGATAGGGTTAAAAAGGAGATACCGATGCACATTGGTTTTGAATTTCTGAATATCATAATGATAGGGAAAAATAGAGTAAGGTATAACATTCCACATTCGTGTTGTGCGGCTAAAAAAAGAACCCCTATACTTGACAGTACGTCCGAAATTGGACTCAAGGGTAAACTGATGAGCATTCCTAGAAGCGCGAGTATTGCGGTTAAATTGTTTAAGGGGAGGAATGCAACTAGCTATTTCACTGGAACACTGTTTGTTAAAGTAGCGATAAAATAAGACAAGACATGAAACATTACGTCGGTGCTCTTGAGATGTAAATGTTTCCGTTATGGTTTTGTCACCTATCATTTTTAAAGCTTTTATCTGTATAATGTTCAACAGACTCAAGTATGTTGAAGGAGCACCTGCCCAGATATGCGAATTGTACTCAAGCTTTGGACGGATGTAGGCCTTATAGATCGTAGCCAGATCAGAAGAGGAAAAAAATTTCTTGCATCGCCTAAGGAACCCCAAACATTTCGCAGCGTTTTTAGCGACGTCGAATATGTGTTCATTCCACAAAAGGTGGTCTGTGACGCACGTGCCGAGGACCGAAAGCTGTTCAGTTTCCTCAATGCAAGTGCCACTCATGGATAGCGGCAAGGGAGGTGGGTTTTGCTTTAACGACAGGAGACAGCATTGAGTTTTAGAAGCATTAAATTCTACACGGTTTTGTATTCCCCAATGGACAATGCTGTCAAGATCAGAATTTAATGAGCTTATCATACGCTGCCGTTCAAGTTCCACATCCGAAGGACATGGATGTGAATCTGAAAACGAATATGAGAAGCTGAGGGTACTGTCTTCAGCGAAACAGTTTAGTGGATTAGAAGTTACAGACAAAAGATCATTTATGAATATAAGGAAGAGAGTCGGAGACAAAACGGAGCCCTGGGGCACGCCAGCATTTATTTTGTGAACTTCAGACTTGAAACCGTCCAAAACAACTTGTATTGAACGGTCCGAAAGGTAATTTCTAATCCAACGAAGAAGAGATTCATCAATACCAAATGCAGAGCTTGGTGCCAAACTCTATCAAATGCTTTTGAAATATCAAGCGCAATAATCTTACTTTCCTATTGCTACGAAAGCCGTACTGTCGGTCATTAAGAAGCTTTCGTTCTTCGAGATATTTCTTGAGCTGAAAATTAATCAGCGTTTCCATGACCTTGGAAAGAAGTGACGTAAGCGCAATTGGTCGGTAGTTAGAGGGGGAAGAAGATACGCCTTTTTTAGGGACAGGCTGGACAAATGCTGTTTTTCATCCACTCGGAAAGAGACCAGGACAGATGGAAAAGCTTACGCAGTGGTTTTGCCAGCGTTGAAGAACACCTCTTCAGAACAATGGGAGGGATACTATCCGGGCCAGCGGATTTGTGTACGTCAAGATCTTTTAGAACTCTAGCAACTGCACGAGTGCGAAAGAAGATTTGTCCCATAAAATCATTTACGCTCTCAAGTACAGGAGGAGTCATAACACTCACTGGCACTCATTGGCTTTATCTTGCGAGCTGACAAAAGTAGTATCATTAAAGACGAGCGTAGGAACCGAGGACGAGGTGGTATTTCGTATGTTTTTTACAAATGACCAAAAATTTTTACTACCTTTGGGACATTGTAGTATTTTTTGCCGTAATTTTTGATCATGTAAAAATTTGGTTCGTCGAATATGAACATTACAGGTCTTCCTTGCTTGTTGGAACTTTTTCCGGTTTCCCTCAGTGGGGTTGGCTTTATAACAACGGAAGCTTACTTCTCTAACCCCTATAACCTCTTTACAGCTCGAATCAAACCATGCGTTTTCTTGGGTTTGATAGATTTTACCCTATTCGGGATAAAATTTCTCATTCCACAAAGAATTAAGTTTGTAATCATATCTGCACTGGAATCTACGTCACCATCGAGGAAGCATAGTGACCAGTTAAGGTTCCTGAAGAATAAATTGAGACCGTCCCAGTTGGCTTTCTCGTACTGCCAAACGGTTCTCTTAGGGGTTTTTTCTTTAACTGAGTTTTGTTGGCACGAGAAATTTGCAGATATGACACAATGGTCTGATGTGCCTAGAGGTGGTAGTACATTAACAGTATATTTATCGGGGTCAGAGGTAAGGAACAAGTCAAGAGTGTTCGCAGATTGACCTGTAACGTCAGGGATACGAGTTGGCTCATCAACAAGCTGAGTAAGATGGTTTAACTCAGCAAAGATCTCAACATACCTTCCTTCGGGTGTTGTCTGGCCAGAAAAGCAGAGCCAACTTGAATTGTGTACATTGAAATCGCCCGCAATGACGATTTCAGTGTGAGGACTATGGGAAACAATTCTTTGGATGGAGTCGGACAGAGCACCAAATTCATCAGAAGTTGAATTTCTGTCCAGGTTTGGGCTCCTATAAATAAAGCATGTATGGATAATGTGCTTGTTTACCGTGAGTTTCAACCATAGGAAGTTAAAGTTTGTGTTCACACACGCACCATATTGAGGTTGGAGCTGGTAAGCAACATCGTTTCTTACATACACAACAAGGCCATGATGAGCAAAGAATAAAGGCACTAAGTGATACCCATATAGATTAAATTCCGAATAATCGGTATTTTCTCCTATCTGAGTCTCACTCAGTGCCAATATAGCTGGTCTGTTAATTGCAGAATGAACGTATGCAGCACAAAAGTTCTTTCTTAATCCACGAATGTTGGAATAATCCACCCTAAAATTACCCCTCATTACATAAAATTCAAAAAACTTACCTAAAAACCAAATCAGACGAATATTCTATGCGATTTAACAAAATTAGGGCCCAATTGAGCTTTTCAATACATATTACGACTAGTGTTATGCCCTAGTAATAATACGCACCGATCCACCCCTGGATTCCTAAAGTGATAAAAAACAATACATCTAATATTGGTTTAGCTCTCTCATTGATCATTATATGAAAGCTTCCCACATAATGCATTCAATGATTAAACTAAAGCAACTGCGTGTGAAAGGGAAGGGAAAGAGTAGGATTTACCACTTGCTGTTTTTTCCCCTTGTTTTTGCACATTGCACCAGCACACAGATTTTTTGCTTGAATTTTTTTTTTTTTAATTTGTTTTATGGTGTTGTTCTTTCGCGGCGCGACTATTGCTTGTTTGTGGGTATTGATATGTATGTATATTTTATTTGTTTTATTGTAACATTTTTGGACACTGGATTAAATTTAATATTTTTGGGGCAATTGATTTTTAAAAGTTATAAATTTAGCTATTGAAGGTTGGCGTTTGGGTTAGACATTTTTTATTTTACATAGAGGGAACAGGGATAAAATCGATGGACAGTTATTGCACAAGAATTTGCCCTTCGCTTTGCCATCTTGCCATCAGTCTTAAGCTGGCCATACACGACCGAGCCGAACAGCTCGGAGCTATTTGGCTGCGGTCCATTTGGCCACGGTCCAAATTTGGGTGCCATACACGGCCCATCCGAACCAATTTTGGCAGTTTGGATCTTGTCCAAACAAAAAACGTCAGCGGTCCGTTCAATGAAAAAAACACAAGTCGACTAAACTGAACTTCTTATGATAGTTGCCCAATCAGAAACCAAGAAAATTCTAAAAATCTAAATTTTGTGTTTTGTATTGAACATGACAAAACTTCTCAAAAAAGAGAATGAGCCAGTTAGATGTTTTTGGTGAAAATTGTATTCTACAATTTAATGAGATATTGTGAGAAAGTGGGATTTTATTATTTACTAACGGTGCCGGTGAACAGAACAAACAGAACTGCTTGGCTTGCTGATTCCCCAATCCCCACACACGATAGAGTCGAACATTAGTTCGGAGGTTCGTGTTCGTGGATTTTGGACTGGCTGTAAATCAATATTGTTCGGCCGAACCAAACGAAACCATCTAAGTTTTCCCACTCACGGGCAATTTGGGTTCGGCTCCGGGCCGTTCGGGTCGTTGGCTCGGTCGTGTATGGAAATGGCGGTGCTAACTTCACGCACATCGTGTAGCTTTAGAGACATACATTTTTTTTAAATCAGAAGCGTATACAAATCACTCCTGAACTTTGTTTACACTTTTATTGAAAAGCAACAAAAACGAATCTTTGTATTCAATTAAAATACGAATATGTAATGTATTTTAGTTTTCCACTATTGTATAAAAAGAGCAATTAACCCAAGTGGTCATTTTTGAAAATCAGAACTCTTGTTTTCATTTGCAGTAGTGAATATTTATATTTAACTATTAACTTAAATTTCAGAAACAGAAAACAGAGTACTAATGATATTTTACTAATATTTCCTGCAACTTCAATTCGAATTAGAACTAGCCGAAATTAAATAAATTCTGAAGTCTGAACAAAATTCAAAACAAATGACCAAGCGACTTCAATATTTTTTTCCTCAATATTTTGATTCCTAAACTGAAATTTGTTGTTCAGGCAACTGGAGACTGCTGCATGCTGTTGTTGAGGTGCTCCAAAACAAAAAAATATAACATTAAGGAATAGAAACAAATAGCGTTTTATACTACGTTTTCACTGGGCCAAATGAGGTAATTTCGATGCAAATTTCCAAATGAGATCCGAAAGTACCTCATTTCCGTTCTCGTTTCGAAATGAGCTTATTTGAACCAATAGCGTAATGGTGAGTGCGTTTGATTGTCACGCTGGAGGTCTGGGTTCACTTCCAAGCCTCGTCCACCTTAAAACTAAAAAAGTTTTTTTCAGGGCTACTGCCTCTTGCTTGTCATGAATAAGTGCTTCTCGTCTAGCCGTTCGGATTCGGCATAAAATTGTAGGTCCCTTCCATTCCTGTCGACACGTGCACACAGGAATGTTTGCGAGTTGTTAGTCAGTAGTTTTATATTAATGTATTATAGTATAGTTAATTAAGACTTTTTCCGTTTCCTTTTACCCACAGTAAAATATGATATAAAAAATATAAGGCACTTGACTTTTTATACAAAATATAAGTTTGTGTTATTTTTTTTTTGGCGTGACCCCCCCCCCCCCCCAAAGAAGTAAGGCTGTATACGCCCCTGACTAAGTTCTCACTTAATGGGATCGAAATCCCCCTTACTAAAGTGGTCTTCGTTCCGATGCATTCCGACCAGCTCCAATATCTTATTGGAAATTAGTACACACTCAAAAATATAAAGTGGGAACCAGATTGCAACAACAAAAATTAAATAGAGAGATTATTTGATTTTTATTTTTGATTATTTCAGAAAACTGAATTTCGAAAGAACCTGATACTTTTTTAATCAGCTTCCGAGTTTTTGAAAATAATCAAAAAAAAATTTTATTTGACTATTTTCGAAAACTGAATCAAAAAGTATCAGCTTCTTTCGAAATTCAGTTTTCGAGTTTTCTAAAATAATCAAAAAAAATTGCGCGATTTTTATTTTACTATTTTAGAAAACTCGAGAACTGAATTTCGAAACAACTTGATACGTTTTGATTCCGCTTTCGAGTTTTCGAAAATAATCAAATAAAAATCGCGCGATTTTTATTTGATTATTTTCGAAAGCTGAATCAAAACCTATCAGGTTGTTTCGAAATTCAGTTTTCGAGTTTTCTAAATTTTTTTCTTGATTATTTTAGAAAACTCGAATCTGAATTTCGAGATAAACTGA
>OX439485.1:27111035-27188852 GCA_949320155.1 Melangyna quadrimaculata
TAAAAAGTTAATTTGAAGCGCCATTTTACACTTGAATGTTGGTTAGAGCTTTCAAAAGAGATATAAGCAGAGGTAAATTCTAGTGCGCAATTTTTGTTGTAGACTATTGTATTCTAAGATAGAAAGGAAACACGCTTATCTTTTTTCATTGCACTCTTTATTACGACTTACTTAATACTTATTCTTAACCTACATTCAAGCTTAATTCATCACACAGGATATGAGTTGGTTCTTGGTTCATTTAACGAAAGAGAAACAATCAGGGTTGTCTGATATGATTATGAACACACCACGTACAAACTTTTGTACTCGTACTTAAGAAACTATTCCCCGTATAAGCTATTGGTTAACAAGTATTATCCGCAGGTATGTAAAGAACACATAGAGTGAATTCGTAATCGTCTGACTAACTTAGGGCCAGTTTGTTCACAGCTGATTATCTTTAATCCATGATTAGTGGAGCTGGGAAATCCTCAAATGTTTTAGTTGATCAAATTTTGTTTACAAAATTCAAAGTATGAGTTGCTAATCATGGATTTCACTAATGAGCCAATTTTGGTTGATTAGCGTTAGTTAATTTAAGCCTATGAAAGTCACATACTAAATTTAACCCACTGTGAACAAACCAGCTCTAGATTTGCAAAGTTTGTGTTCGTAAACAAAAATTGAAATCTGACTTCAGCAGACTTGCAAAACAAATTACGTTCGTAAACATCAAAACTACGCAGAAATCAAGTCGTCGGCGTCGGGCAGTTTGTGCAAAAAAAAAAAAAAACATTCTACTGAAAAAATAGTAATTTCTGCTGAAAAAAAAAAATAAAATTAAAACAGGAAAACATGTAAAGGGTGGGCCATCTAGTGGTTTCTTTTTGAATCATTCATGTTATTTTTACACCGACAGCTGTTTCCCAATCGAAATCTTGACAGGAAGTCAGTATTATACCTCCAAATTGCTTTACGCCTGAAAAACATTGGGAAATATTGAAAACTTATTTCCTAAGTGAGTGCCGTGTGAAAATCATCTTTTCTGACGAAGCTCATTTTCATCTCGGCGGCTTCGTTAAAAAAAACGAAATTGCCGCATCTGGGGCTCGAAAACCCCGCGAAAGTTACTGTCGAGAAGCCAATGAATCCACAGAGAGTAACAGTTTGTTGCAGATTGTGGAATGGTGGCATCATTGGACTATTTTTCTTCGAAAACGAGGCTAGGCACAACGTTTCGGTCAACAATGGTCGTTACAGAGCAATGTTGACCGACTTTTTTTTTTTTTGCTAAAATTAAAGACATTGATTTGAACAACTTTAGGTTCATGGAGGATGGTGCCGCACAGCCCATACGCCATACCACAATAGATCTTTTGCGCACCAAATTCCAAAATAGTGTTATCAGCCGTCTTTGCGATGTCAATTTCAATTGGCCGCCTCGGAGCTGCGATTTGACCCCTTTGACCTTTTTTTTTTGTTGGGAACCGCAAAGGACCGATGTTATGCCAACAATCCGGAAATGATTCGAACATTTAAGGCCAATATTATCCAAGCAGTCTGTGAGCTACAGCCCGAAACCATCACCAAGATTTTGGTAAATTGGAGTGACCGTATTCGCTACTGCATTTTTAAAAAGAAACTTGTGATTGACCAACCCTGTATTTGAAATGGCTTCGAAGTACATAAATCATCAGGATATTTGTCTATCAACGAATATTTCTTTTCAAATGTCGCCTTCTTTTTAATAATCGGATTTTTAGATATAATTTTCTGCGCTGCGATGTTAACGAACAAAAATTTATTCAAAACCTGCCGCCTGCTCACTTTCTGCGGGCAAGGGAATAACAAAATCGATACGCAGAAGCTAAGCAGACATGCGGCAGATCTGTCGCAGATTTCTGAATTACGAACTCACCTATACCTACGATGGATGACGGATAACAAATATTTCAATTTTTCATTATTATAAACATTATTTAGGGAAAAATCTTTTTTTTTTTTGTTAAATAAACATTAAAGATGTTGCATGTCTGTCCTTCCGCCCATCCGTCCGTCCGTCCGTCCGTTCATCCATCCATCAACGTTCCTTCGTTTATCCATCCATCTGTTCATCCATCCATCTGCCTGTCCTTCGATCCGTCCATCCATCCATCCATCCGTCCGTCTGTCCATCCTTCCATCCGTCAATCCCTCCATCCACCCATCCGTCTATCTATCCATTCAGACATCAGTCCATCCATCCATATGTCCATCCGTCCATCCAGCCGTTCATCCGACCGTCCGTTCGTAAGTCCGTCTGTCCGTCTGATCGTCCGGTTCATCAGTCCAACCGTCCATCCGTCCATCAGTTCATCCACCCAACCGTCCATTCATCCATCGGTTCATTCATCTATATGTCCATCCGTCCGTCAAACCGTCCATCCGTTCATAAGTCCGTCCGTCCGTTCATCCATCCAACCGTCCGTTCATCCGTCCAACCGTCTGTAAGTCCGTCCATCTGCCCATTCGGCATTCCGTCCATCTGTTTATCCGTCCGACTGTCCGCCCGTTAGTCCGTCCGTCCATGAATCCCACCAAAATAGTGGGGTGTCCAAAAAGTGAGCGCGACCTGATGGCGAAAAAGTGAACGGGCTGGCCAAAAAGTGGATGGTAGGCATTCAAAAAGTGAACGTGGTGTCCAAAAAAGGAACAGGGCGTCAGAAAAGTGAACCGGTGGACTGTTAAAAAGTGGACTGTACAGTCAAAAACAGAACTGTACGCCCAAAAAGTACACGGGACGACGGCAAAGTGGTCATAGGATTGCCAAAAAGTTGACGGGACAGCCGAAAAGTGAAAAACAGAACGGGACGGGCAAAAAGGGGACAGGACGGTTAAAAAATTGTCGGTAAGACCAAAAATTATCGATTTTCGAAAGTAATCTGAGTAAAACATTTTCTCCCAACCTGAATTCAGAGGAATGAATTCAACAAGTATCCATATTCCAAATTCCAAAACTTACATTTAGGGTTAGGGTTGTTCTTCTATTGAAAGATGATGCGAATATATTCCAAACTGCATAAATCTTTCATTGGGCATATTGTTGAGTGTTGTAAGCTTAGCAAACTTTTATCTGGGATTGATTTTACTGTTATCACAAACATGTAAATCGGACTTGATTCTTTTGAAATGATCTACAGTCATGGTGTTTTTTACTATATCGCTATCCTACAAAGTCTACATTAGCATAGATATTTGTGCTTTCAAAAATAAAGTGGACTATATCAATATCAAATAATAATTCTTACATTTGCAGAGGGTTGAAATTACCTGTAAGCCAAATAGAAAGGGTCATCTCCCATACTATTTCAAGAAAATAACTAATTCTGAATGATATAAATACAGTCGACTTCGCTTAACTGGAACACCATGATTGCAGAACATTTGTTTCAGTTAAGCGGCGTTTTCAGTTAACCGAACTTCGGATAACTGAAACTTGTTTAAAATAAGCGGAGTTTTGTCAAAGCAAATTAAATTTAATTTAGCCTGAAAATAAAAAAACGAAGGTATGATTTTTTAAATTGCTTCAAAATAGTTATAATTCCATATGAAACAAATCAAACAAACATCATTTTACATTTTTAATCACAAAAATTGCATCAGCCGTACGTATTCTGTCGAAAATTTTTGAGGATAATCCAAAAAATAAACAAATTTAAAAGAAATGACTGACACCAGAAGGGAATGACAAGGAATGAGATTTTGACATTTTAAATTTGACATTCCAAATTTAAAATGTGTGTTCGATTTAAAATTGGATGGCAGCGTTCAACGATGTTTTCACTTATGCGGAGATGAATAAGTGAAAAATTTTCATTTGAGACAACCTAAATTGTTTAAATTATCCGCTGTTTGTAAGTAAGCGGAGTTCAGTTATGCGAAGCAGTTTGTGAGAAAAATTCTCAAAATGGCTCCGGAATAAATTTCTTGTTTCAGATAACCGATGTCTTCAGCTATGCGCAGTGCAGATAAGCGGAGTTAACTGTATTATAAGCTTCTTTTATAAAACACAGAGATCATTTTTAAAACACTTCTTGACCGCAGAACTCACAGCTTATAAGTAAAAAATAAGTCGAATGCAAAAAACTTATATTCGCGATCTGTTTTTTCTAATACAGCGCGCAATTATGAATTGTTTTTTTTTTTGTTGGAATTAGAATATGCACTCGATTCATAGTAACTGAGTATAATACCTACACTTGTCTTATAGGGACCACGCTCATAAGAAAAATGACATGAGCCTTGATGTTTCCTATGCGCAAAATGCACTGCCTATATTTTTCTAAGAATAAAGTCAAGTGAATATTAAAGGGTTTTCCAATATAGCACTCTTGAATTATTTTTTTTCGTTAGAATTAAAATATGCATCCTTTTTTGGACACGATTCAATCCAAAAATATGATTTTTTTTCAAAAATGTTTGCATTATGAACATAAACACACAATATTCCGAGAAAAAAAACCTTCAATCTCATTTAAAACCGCAGCGAACACAAAAATTGGTTCTAGGTTCAAATGGCTACTGCTTTAGGCGAGCGTTGCAACAACGCAACGCAACCTGACAACTCACATTAATTACGTCAGCATTATTTTAAAATATAATTTGAACCTTTATTTACCTGTAGTTGATATTATTTTGAAAAAAATATAATTTTGAGGATATTTTTCAAAAGTTCTCAAAATTTACAAGAACTCGTATTTTGAAAGTCGTAAAAAAACACCTAAGCAATTTTGTAGAAAAAAAAAATACAAATACAGATCGATTAAATAATTCAACTATCTCTCAAAGTCACTTTTTAGTTTATTTAAATTTATAATCGGTTAAGTTCCAGAAGTCCAGAAATTGTCACCTGGAGGCCAGTTTCATAAAAAAAATATAGAAGTTTTTTTCTTACTTGTCTTTTATGTATTAGGGGTCGCTGAATCCGAATTTCAACTTTGCTACATCTTACGGATATGACTTCACAGCGAAAATCGGAAAAAATCTCAAAATGTTTGACCTTTTTTCAGTTTTTTGCCAAAAAGTGAACAAAATATACACTTTTTGGATAAAATTACCTTCTTCACTAGGGTGGATCGTTTTCAGCATTTTTTGCCAAACCACTGTATGCAACTCATTTATTTTGAGTCGCCCTTGGGAAAAACAAAATCCCGAAGCCATTGAAAATTTGTAGTTTTTCACAAAAAATGAATATATGGCGACAAAAAAAAAAACGGATTCGTGTAGAGGGACCGAAAACAAGTATTTTTTTACCAAATTGGGAGGTCTATCTCTTTCAGTATAGATAGGACGGTCAATTTAATAAACAAAATGATTGAATACAATTAGTATTTTTCGTGATTTTAGATTTTCTAGAGAAATAGAAGAAATAAAGTCATCTGGTTTTCAGTGGTCGATGGAGAATTAATAAAAAAAATTAACTTTTTTACAAAATAAAATTCCTTTTTAACAAAAAAAAAATTACTTTTGTTACAAAAAAATAACTTTTTAACAAACAGCACTTTTTCTGCCTCGCGGCAGTTTTTTTTTGCCCCGCGGCAGTTTTTCTTGCCCCGCGACAGTTTTTTTTTGCCTCGCGGCAGTTTTTTTGCCCCGCGGCAGTTTTTCTGCCCCGCGGCAGTTTTTTTGCCTCGCGGCAGTTTTTTTGCCCCGCGGCAGATTTTTTGCCCCGCGGCAGTTTTTTTGCCCCGCGGCAGTTTTTTTTGGCCCGCGGCAGTTTTTTTGCCCCGTGGCAGTTTTTTTGCCCCGCGGCAGTTTTTTTTTGCCCCGCGGCAGTTTTTCTTGCCCCCGGCAGTTTTTCTGCCCCGCAGCAGTTTTTTTTTGCCTCGCGGCAGTTTTTTTGCCCCGCGGCAGTTTTTTTTGCCCCGCGGCAGTTTTTTTTTTGCCACGCGGCAGTTTTTCTGCCCCGCGTCATTTTTTTTGCCTCGCGGCAGTTTTTTTGCCCCGCGGCAGTTTTTTTGCCCGTGGCAGTTTTTTTGCCCCGCGGCAGTTTTTCTGCCCCGCGGCAGTTTTTTTGCCCCGCGGCAGTTTTTCTGCCCCGCGGCAGTTTTTTTTGCCCCGCGGCAGTTTTTTTGCCCCGCGGCAGTTTTTTTTGCCCCGCGGCAGTTTTTTTTGCCCCGCGGCAGTTTTTCTTGCCCCGCGGCAGTTTTTCTGCCCCGCAGCAGTTTTTTTGCCTCGCGGCAATTTTTTTGCCCCGCGGCAGGTTTTTTTGCCCCGCGGCAGTTTTTCTGCCCCGCGGCAGTTTTTGCCCCGCGGCAGTTTTTTTGCCTTGCGGCAGTTTTTTTGCCCCGCGGCAGATTTTTTGCCCCGCGGCAGTTTTTTTGCCCCGCGGCAGTTTTTTTTGCCCCGCGGCAGTTTTTTTGCCAAATATAAAACTGATTAACAATGGATTTTGTTTTGGTTTTTTTTTTAATAAAACAGAAAAACAACTAATTCCATGTTATATATCGAAATTTGTGCTATTCGGGTTGTCGATCTGTCATTGTTATAAGTTAAGTTAGAGTGTAGACTATTACATACCCCCAGTTTCACAGTGGGAGTTTAAACTTAAGATCAGCCGAACCTTAAACTGATTTTAAATTGTTGGTTTAACTCGTCCGGTTTCACAGTGAAATCTGATCTTCAGATCAGTTGAACATCGTTTAACTAGATTTTATGAAAAAGTGTTGGCAGCATTGTACGTTTTTGCTTCGCCAAATGACGTATTGCCATCAGTAAGTTGCTTTCCTTGTCTTTTATTTCTCTTTCTAAGCAAAGAACGCGCGAAACAGCAACAATTGTTTTTGGGTTGTTGATAATCTGTAGACATTTTTTCTCAAGTAAAATTAAAAAAAAAAATTGGAAAATAAACCAGTTATTGTGCAAAAAAAAGAGAAATAACAACTTTTTAACAGCATTTCAATTAACTGATAGAATTTGTTATGGAAAATATAAGTTCATCCACATCCACATCTCCCTCACCACCACTTGAAAGTGATTATTCTTATAAAAAATACATGGTGTTCGAGCTGAAGTCGACTGTAATTTTAATGAAAGAAAGAGATCAACTTGTGTAGGTATAAAGAGCTTTATTACAATATAAGAGCGTGTGCGCAATGCGACTGTAACGATAGAGGGTTAACTTAAGACTAAAAAGAAATTATAATATGTTATGTTAATCAATGTAGGTACAGTTGGGCGGCAACACATGGATTTAGGTAGGCTTCGGATATGATGTAGACAAGAAAAAGGATCCAATCATTAATATTTCTTGAAGCTTATGTTTTATGATTTGAAATAGCAGTCTTATTTTTTCTTGTAAAAAACAAACCTTCGAACTGAAAAAGAAAAGTTTTTTTATGTTAAAAATACAAATCTTTGCCTTGAACTGCAAAAAAGAAAATTAATTTTTTCCTATCTGCAAAAAAATAATTTCTTATTTATTTATTTTTATTTGAAATTAAATTTATTTTGTCCTTGTCAGTTTGCTTACTTCCGTGCAATTTGTTTTATTATTTTTGTTCATATGATGCAGATGTTTCTTTTTATTCTGAAATGTATTTTTTTTTATTTGTTAAATACTTATATTTTACTTGTTTTTTTTTCAGAGTCTATTCGGTGTCTTCCGCAAACTAATCCAATATGCTACCACCTAGGCCATCTTGCGATATGAAAAGACGATTTTAAAACTTAATCACTTTATGCTTTTTCGCACTATCCATAGATGACAAAGAAGAGGTCCTACAAGGTGGAGCACGAGTTTCATCAGATTTCTTAGTCAAAGTCCTTATGTTCGCCGATGACATCGTGGTTCTAGCTGAGTCACCTGGTAGTCTTCAATAAAAGATAAAGACCCCTTTCACACAGGGAAACTGAGTTGCCGGCGATTTTTAGTTTGTAGGCGAGAAGGGCGTAAAAGGAAGACAAAACATCTCCCCTCTCTCCCTTCTCGCCTACAAACTAGCTAGTTTCTGGCAACTCAGTTTCCTTGTGTGAAAGCGGTCTAACAGATTATTCACGTACTGCAACAAATAGAGGCTCCAGGTGAACCTAGATAAATCGAAAGTGATAATTTTTCGCAAAGGAGGTGGTCGTTACCGTCGCAGCGAAAAGTGGAAGCTCGGTATTCAAAGTATTGAAGTCGTTTATGAGTACGGCGAATCATATACTCATGCTTGAGACGGGCCTTCACCCTTTGTTCATCTCAACACTTAAAATGCAGGTCGACTACATTCTTAGCACCATGGACGATAGACGTTTACCCAAGAAAGTAACGAAGATGGTGATTCATAAGAAAATATCATGGATCGAGTCATTGGAGAGAGTTAGTGGAGTACTGTGGCCATCCACTTTAACTCCAAAGCGATGCGATGGATACGTGGAAAAGCGAACTGTATAGCCTCATAATCTTATAAGATAAAAAAAATCAGACAAAACTACATTACGAAAGCCAAACATTTCTTGCATAGGAGTATATATGCGACTCTTAACCACAACTTAACTACAAGTAACTATATTTCCGAGCGGAGTATCCAGCTGACCTCATGTTACTGGTTTTAAAAACAAGAGGCGATACACTTCCTCTGAATTATGTTCCCCACAGGAGTGACCTAGAAGTTTTTTGTGGAATATGCAACATGAGAGAGAGGGAAGACGTGTTCCGTTTTATACGTTCGGGAAAAATTCCTTAACCGAAGATGAAATTGTCGACATTCTAAACGGACAGATGGGTTGGGTGATTTTGTACAACTACATAAAACTAGCACTTGGTTATAGAAAATGAATTTTGGAAAAACTTTTTTAAAAAAACTTTTATTTATTGTGTAATTATAAATAAGTATTATTTGCCAAGAGACAGACGGAGGCGGCGGCGGCGGCGCGGCGTTAGCCATGTTAAATAATAGAAGATCTACATAACATCTTTTATACTTTATGTTGAAAAAAATCCTTTGAAATTGAATTGAATTGATTGCTTTACATTTTCGTATGTTTTATATACCATGCAAATAGGGTTTTCACAATTATACAGAAATTACGGTTTTAAATACTTTTGTGTTGCAATTTGTAAACAAAACATTTTCTGTGCAGTATACGGTGAAATTCCATACAAACCATTATTTCCCAAAACATGTTTTAGATTTCAAAGTTCTTAAGTCTATAGTTCCTCATAAATTAATATTACAAGTAAACGATTTCTACTGCACGTAGCCCGTGACATATTTTAGCCAGTTACTCCACCATAGATAATTTTGCTGGGATTTGGTAAATTTGGTGTCCTAATGAAGCCTAGTGAAAGTCAGCTGGCTGAGCACGGGTGGGTTTGGCTACAGCAGCCCCCCAAACATGTAATAAAAAAAAGTTGGGTTGCGACTCCACCAAAGCTGAAATTTGGTTAAATGATAGCTAACACCTTATATTATGCAAAACCAAAAGTCAGCTGGCTGTATGCGAGTGGAAGGACCGTCAGCTGACGTAGTGAAGTATGCGCGCATAGAACCACGGTAAGAAGCCATGCTCACAATTCACTATTTCAGCACATTTTTTTATTTCATCTTCATACGGCTATGAACGGGCTCGACTGTATAATGTTTTCTTCCTTTCGACTTTGTCAATTGTACTAGCTATCTTCATATACAAGTGAACCTACTGCTATTGATGAAATAGATAAGAATAGTTTTTGTTGTTTGTTTCAGAAAGTTTGGAGCTTTCAATAAGTGCACAGCTATGTTTGATTAACATAAGCGCTTAATTGCTGACAAGAGAAAAGATTGAAATCCTTTAGTAAAATATAAAGTAAGGAACGATTTATTGATTTATCTGTCAGATTGAGTGTCACAACAGCTTGTCTTTAATAACCATAATTCAAGAAGCATTAAATTTGAATTTTGTATTAGATTTCCAACTTTGTAATCTTTAGTTTATGTAAAGAATATGCCAACTGCCAGCCAACTAATTTAAATTAATAATTTCTGAATAATTAAGTAAATTAGGAAGGTAAAAAACATTAACTAAAATTATTTTCAATTTTTTCGAAGTTTTCAAGACTTTGTAGATAGTTTTTTTTTTTGTGTAAATCTTAAGGGCGGTATTTTTAAACCTTAATTTGGAGGATCCGTTTAGAATTCTGTATGTTACAAATTTATTTTATTTGTTTATTTCTTAAGGTAGCTTTACATAAATACAATTACAATGTGAATGCACAATTTACATACAGAGTTGATATTGATATCTTACTTCTGAAAAATTATATAACAGTAATTGAGAATATATGAAAATGAAATAATTATTTGAAAGGAAAATGCTACTGAAAAACCTTTCACGTAACAAAAAAAAAAAGTTTATTTTAGAGAAAACAAAAAAAAAAAATATTTGCATTACAACTAATATCACAGAATTATATTAATTCGTTTTGCTCTTGTTAAATTATTCAGCAAACATTATCTTATACCTAATCGTAGGAGGTTTAAGTCAATAATTCAATATGTGTGTGGATTTTGTTTTACAAATTTGTAAAATTTTGTATCCATTTTTCAATTTTATGCGCCAAAAATCGAAACGACTAATAACGCAATCACATTTGTACAACATTTTCCGATTAAGTTGGCATACAAATTTAAGTCATCCCTGCTTTAATTTTTCACCTCATTCATAATGATCTGATATATCTTGTTTGGGACAAACCATCTTCAGAATTAGGTACAAGACTTCTTGAGACTATAAGTGGCCTCTAATGTATATTACTTCTATTTTTCCAGTGGTACGAGCTACAAAAAAGATTACTAAATTGAAATCTTAGAAAAAATAAAGTTAGGTCCGTTGCGGTGTCACAAAATGCTCATATTTTTAAATAATAATTCAAAAAGTACTAAATTTTAAATTTTCTTTTATATCTACAACTATTTAATCCCCTACTATATGTAGAGAATATGCTACCAAGAATCTTAAATTACAACTTTTGTAGGTACCACATCAATTTTCCGTATAAAGTTTTGAATAATTAATTTCAATTAGGGAGGTACAAAAACATTAACTCAAATTGATTTTCATTTTTTTTTTTCAAAGTTTTCATGCAATTGTAGATTGTTTTTTTTTTTCAATTCATTAATTTTATGTCTGGCTTAATGAAGTATTTTAAAATCTTAATATCGGAGACTATTTGGTCGTCGAGACTAGTTGGCCGTCGAACATAATTATGTTAGCCAGGGCTGAGCGCAAATATGTATAAAATTTAGTTGACAAACTCACCGTTCACTTTCATAAAAAAGTTAATTCCAGAAAATTGGCAACCCTTGACATTTTCGTTTGGGAGCAGGAGTGTTTTTTTTCTGATTTTACAATCATAGCAGCGTTACCCAGTCAGTGAGTCAGAAAAGTGCGTTTATAATATATGCATATTTTGTATGTATAATTTATAATAAAAATATAAAACATAATTGAATAATTTCTCATCACTTTTGTGCAAGTAACCAAAGATATTTATTTTTACAAGAAATTTAATTTGAAAAAGTTATTAATTTAGTTGTAAGCAAGTTAATTTTTTTTGTACAAACGTTATCTTTTTTTTTGTAGAAAAACTATTTTTGTGTGTAAAATTTAATTTTTTTTGTAGAAAAGTTACTTTTTTTTGTGAAAAAGTTATTTTAAATTTATATATAAACAAGGTTCAAAACCTTTGTAAATTCTACTGTGGTAAATTTTGCATGTATCCCTTTATCCTCCGATCCTTTTCTACCCCCCATCCCCAACCTCTGTAAACACGCAATGTGACTGTACACAACACAAGAACACAACATATCGAACGAAAATTCGATACTAGTAGTAGTAGTAGTAGTAGATGCTGTAGTTGTGCTCTGCAGTCTGAACCTGCCAATAAAAGACCTACAAACATGTAGCTCATTATTAATGTCATCGTTTATTTTTCATTCTTTCATTCTATTCTTACTTCTTTGGCAAATTGCACAAGCACGAAACATCGCCCAACCAACAATTCGATACTCTTCAATGTTCATCGCTTACAAAGTTATGTTTATTTTAAATTTGTAGGTAGCTTCTGTGGTAACACCAACCAAATTTGTCGCAAAATGCCCCTACTACGCTAAGTTCATTTTCATTTGTACTTTTTTTCATTTTGGTAACACCATCATTTGTGCAAAACGAGCATATAAACATTTTCAATGTTAAAAAAAGGTTTTTCACTATTTTGGAACTATTTTGTTAGATAAATCGAAAACTAAGGCCGTGTGTCAATTGCGTTAAAATTTTGGTTAAATTTGATCCCAGTTAAATTTTATCCGTTTTTATAGGGGTGAATTAAATTGGAGGGTTTTGCTGTGTCAATTGCATCAAATAGAATATTTTAAAACATACGTTCCTTGCGATAAAGGAACCTATCCGAGACGGTGTCAACCTATGACCCCTTTCACACAAGGAAACTGAGTTGCCGGCGATTTTTAGTTTCTAGGCGAGAACGGCGTAAAAGGAAGACACAAAATTTCCCCTCACACCCTTCTCGCCGACAAACTAGCCAGTTTCTGGCAACTTAGTTTCCTTGTGTGAAAGCCGTCTATCCAAAAATGTTCAGATACCTTGATTTGTTGTTGCAATAGCTTTTTTTAGAGGAATTACAACACAAATCTGTCCAAATCGCTTTGGATACAATCTTGAAATTGGAAATTGCATTTTGATAGTGGCAGTCATGAACCTAGTATACCTGGACTGCTAGACGATCGTCATTGTCATTTGTTAAGCATGACACACAAGACGCAACTTTCGGCTTGCATTAGAATAATTTTTCATTTGAGTGTGAATATGTTTCTTTATTTATTTAAGATATTCACAATATTTGGAATAAAAATTTTGTGTTTTGTTATTCAATAAAATACTCAGGAAAAACCATTATTGTCGATTTTTTATTTATTCCGAATAATTATTGGAATGGATTTTTCATTCGAGCTCCTCCCATGGGATCAAATTTAACGCACTTTTAACACAATTGGCGCACGGCCTAAAAGGGATATTTGAAAGATTAAAACTGAATTGCTAGTTAAAGATAAGTACTTTCAGAAATCGATGCAATTTTTTTGAAAACCAAGCACTTTGAAAACCAGTTTAACTCCATTTTCAGATTGGAATATCCCAAAAACTGGAGCAGATAGAAAAAAACAGATGACAGATTTATGCCCCAAAAACGACTATTACTTGCTCGTTTTCAAACCCTTGTAGAGCTGTGTAGTCGAAGACGGCTTGAAAATTAGTCGATTGTTCGAGTATTTTCAGTATAATAAAATCTATTAAAAATTTATTTTATGACATTTTAAAGAACATTTACCTGTGCTACTTTATTATAAGCATCCTTATAGAGATAGAGACAAAACAAATAATTTTAAGTAGGTGTAATTACTTACTGAAGGAAATATCTTGAAAATTTGTTTAATTTTTGAAAAAAAAATGAGCTGCAGAATCTATAAATATAATTTTGAAAAATGTCCCAGAACAAAAGTCACTTTTTTGTATATCCTCTACAAGATCCACCATACTAGTTTTAAATATTTGACAAAAAAAATTGTCCGCTATTCTTATTGTACATAACATTATTTTTTAAATTAAATTAATAGGTATGTATGTATGTATTATTAATTATTTTAAATTGATTAAAAGAAACTGTGCATATAAGCGGGTTTTACTATAAATAGTTTTGAACTTTTATATTAAATATTACTATTAAATAGATAAATATTATTAAATATTAGTATAAATATTATTATTATTACTATTTATTATTTTAATTGCAAATAAAAAAATCTAACATCTCCCCGTGAATATAAGCAGGTTTTACTGCACTAAGTTTTGAAATGTATATGAAATACAAAATAAAAAATATTTTATAAATATTTCAATTGTTTTGTACTTAATTTATATATTTTTACAAATAATATTACAAAATAACTTTTTTTTTTTGAAAATATTGTTTTGTTGAAATTTAAAAAATTTTGAGCTGAGAGCGTCAATTTTTGAATTGTGAACTTTTTTAAAATTTTATTTCCTAAATTTAAAAAAAAAAAATCATCCAAATCGGTGCAGGTTCCCCGGGTCCTTGAATAAAATGCTATCTAGCCTCCACTAATATTTGATTTTTAGCTTTACCATTTTGTCTTGCCTACGCAATTTTTTCAAATTTCAGTGAATAAATTGGGTTTTTTATTTTGTGTTCATTTAATTTGTATGTTTACTATAAAACCCTTTGAGTACAGTCAGTAAAATAAAGTTTAAATCTGAGAAATTCCGCTCAATTAATAAAATGCGTCATACACAAAATCTATAGATTACGATTTAAACTGCACTCATATAATACACGTTTTGCAGAATAACTTTAGAAAGGTAATACCACCGAAGCTGAAATTTGGTAACATGATACTTAATACCTTATATTATTCAAAAACAAAAGTCAGCTGGCTGTATATGGGTGGAAAGACCGTCAGCTGACGTAGAGAACTGGGAGAATGGCTTCTTACCGTGGTTCTATGCGTTCATACTTCACTACGTCAGCTGACGGTCTTTCCACCTTTTGGTTTTGCATAATATAAGGTGTTAACTATCATATAACCAAATTTCAGCTTTGGTGGAGTCGCAACCCAACTTTTTTTTTGTACATGTTTGGGGGGCTGCTGTAGCCACACCCACCCATGGTCTGCCAGCTGACTTTCACTAGGCTTCATTATAACGTCAAATTAACCATATACCTAAAGCAGTAGCGTACGCAGGATTTCGTTTGGAGGGGGCTCAGTCACAATTTTGGTGAAATTTTTTAAGTTATCACAAAATAGCGAACAAAATTAAAGTCTTTCGTATTATCAACCACCAGAAGTTAAATTTCAATATGTAGAAAAAAAAGGAAAAACACACAAAATACTCCTTGTAGTTATGAAAATAAAATGAATAAACAAATATTTTTTGTAAAAATCAACTTTATGGACTCGATTTAAAAAACGTCAATGGTAATAGGGCTAGGTGAAAAGTGTAATCACATTTTATTAAATAAAATTTTCGTTTTTTTTTCTTTAAATAAGCTCATTTATTAAGTCTGTTCCTTTACTTTGAGTTACTGTGATTTTCTGTGATTTTTAGTCCAAAGTCTTGTCAAGTTCATATAAAAGAAATGAAATTGATAGAACTTGGGAACAAAATGCACAACAAATCACAGAAATTCAGAGTAAAGGAACAGACATTATTATAGTTTAAAGTAGCAGGAGCAGAGCTATACAATGAAAAATATGGTAACATTTTTCAAGGGAATTCTCAAAAATAAATTATTATTGGGGCGGGCGTTTTCATAGTGGTTTCGCTAAACTTATGTTTTATACTTAAGTACAGTTTAAATAAGATCAATTATAACAATTTATTCCAAATCGATTTCTGTACTTATCAAAATAGAAGTTTATTAAATTATTGAACGTCAAAAATAGTGCATTGACAAAAACTAAAATAAATGTTTAGGTTATCTTTTAAGTTTTAACCAATCATAATAGTTTAAAACGACTATGAATACGACATAACTTTAAAAAAAGAGTTTGAGAAGATTGTCTACCTCTGAAACGAGTTAAAGGCAGTTTTTCGAAATGTCAATTGACTCTACAGCTATGTATGTCGTAGCACTATAAATAACATTCGGCAAAAAAGTATGCAGTTTACAGATATTTAAAAACATTTTTTTAATGTTTGATACCTTCACTGAGCGCGAAGATACTGGTTAAAGCATAACCAGAGCATTGGAACCCTCTAAAAAGCAATACAAAAAGAGAAGATGCTAAGAGAATGCATGATGTTAATAAGTGCACTGCATTCGTTATTTCATTCCGGATTTTTTTTTAAATGGGAAAAGAAGGAAAATCTAAATAAAATAAAATAAATTTGCGAATTTTGTTTGGGTTTCTATGAATACTGAGACACGTTTATAATATCAAACAAAATCTAAATTACATGTGGTATGAAAGAATGATTTCAATACGACTTCCATGTCTATAGTTTATTTTTTTAATTACAACTGAAAATGCTGCTAAATTTTAAGATTAACAAAAATAAAATTTAAACTAAAAAATAATAAAAAACTTTCTTCGATGATATTTGAAATTTAGCTTGGGGGGAGGCTCAAGCCCCCTAAGCCCCCCCTGCGTACGCCGCTGACCAAAAGATAAGCTTTGGTTCTATTGGTCACCAAAATCTGTCACGGGCTCCCGGACTATAAGTAAACATTATGAAAAACATAACGCTTGTCACAAGATATTTTTCGGAGTAGGTACATAAAAACGTTACCCTGTCCACCATGTCTTTATGCACAAACTGTGGGCGCGGCAATTGTTTTCTCTTCACAGAACATTTACGGCAATTATTTGGCAACTTCTTGCATACCCAAAAGTTATTTTTGAATAAAAACAAAAAGTGTCATATTAACTTTAAATAAAGTTAGCAGGATTGCCCTTTGTGGGCAAAGTAGTAGCGCGCAAGTTTTTTGATTTAACGGCATATTTACGGCAATCACTCGGCAATTAATGGCATACTTAGATTTTACTTTTTCAAAAGTTGTCATGCTAACTTTAAGCGGCTCATTTTTGTTTACTATTGTATTCACTTTTTAAAAATCAAGGAAAAATTCACCTGACATTTTCTCTCATAAATATTCACACAAATTTTGTATAACAATATGAATTTTTTCACTTAATAAACAGCAATAATTATAATTGTCAACATGAAAAGCAATATTTTTTTGTAAAGTATAAAACTGGACAACACGAATGTTATTGTGAAATTTTAAATAGATATCCTTATTGACAGATCTTCTAATCAAACAATTAAGCAAACAGACTGTACCTTTGTACATACATGCGGCCTATAGTGGGATATTTTAAATACATACATAATTTACCACTTAAAGGCTACAGCCACGCTATAGTCGTTTGTAAAATGTTTAATTACTTCCAAGTAATTTTTCGAAAACAAAAACTCAAGTCCTTTAATACAACATATGAATATTAATCTGATCCTGAGAGGCGAGACACCCTTTAAATTAACGTTTACATTTCTACCTACATATTATCATTTCAATAAAACATGCCATTTGGAATTTTTTTTAATTCAATAATAAAAAACTTGTTATTTTCAGTAAAATTTTATAAAAAGATTCAAATGGCTTTCTGCTTGCTTCCAGTAAATTTCTTCAATTCGATTTGAAATCAACAATAGCGATGTCTCAATTGAATTTGTTTGTATTTTTAATATTTTTGCCAAGATTTCTTGCACATTCTGAATCACTTCTACCAACTGCTGTTAAGTATGCACTTGCAAATTCTTTCAATGAAACCGCAGATGAATTGGATGTTATCATTGAAACTGATATTGGAGAAAACAAAGCAATTTTTCTGGACGCAGTTGAAAATATCCTGATGGAGAAATGGAAATTCTGTCTTCAAATTCATGTGAATAATAAAGATGGCCAACTGAACAGTGATTACAACTTATGGTTCATAGACTCCTATGAAGCCCTTGAGTGAGTATAGGTAGAATAGACTTATAACACGTATCAGAAATTTTAAATTTAAAATTTGTTTAAGGCATCTTCTCCCACGGATTGAAGCCTATCACAGAGATACGCAACTCTTTTTCTTTATTGTTTTTCGAATTTCTGGAGCCACGAAATATCACATGATGGAAAAAATACAAAAAATATTCTCAGATTTTCTAATGCTTATGATTGCCAATGTCAATGTTATTATGGAAACGAATTCGGCAGAAATTCTATTTTATACGTTTTTTCCATTTCAAGAGCTTGAATGTCGATCATCGAAGCCTTTACTCACACACCGGTTCGCTAATGATAGCCTCAAACCTGTGGGAGCATTTTTTCCGACAAAATCAAATAATCTTCATGGATGTCCTCTTCGAATGACAACGAGTAATGAACTAATTCTCAATATGAGAGACAAAAATATAACACAAGAACTAAGTAACTATGAAATGTCCATTTTGGAAGTTGTCATGATCGAGGAGTTCGCGTCAAGAATGAATTTTTCAATTGAAGTACATAATTTCCTTCCTTTTGAACCAGATGAATCTGACAATCCGTTGTTAAGAGATTCGCAAAATTGGGTGGGTATATTTATAACAGGGTTATCATTATCATCAGAAGACTAACCATCAATCATATAAAATTTCATTTAGCTGGAACCAAAAACAATTGATATGTCAGTAAGCTTCTTACAAAATCGGCCTTATCAAAATAATTTTTCATCAAGGAGCGTTACATACTACTTGTCATGGGTGGTAATTGGTGTATATCCCCGGCCAAACACGCTTCGCACATATACTTGGATCTTAGAGCCTTTCAGTTTAACAACATGGTTATACACTTTTGTTACTTTTTCTCTAATCATTGGATGCATAATTTTAGCAAGAAGGAATAGGCAACTTATCAGCTTTTTCGACCTTCAGTGTGATCATCATCAGACGGTCGTAGGTCTTGATATACTATCTGTCGCTATAGGATTAGCAGTTCTACATATGCCGAAAAGAAATTTTCTGCGTTTCAACATTATAGTCTTGATTTGGGGAACATTTATACTTAGATCAGCCCATCTGGGAAAGCTATTCGATGCATTCCGAGGAAGAGCAGTATTGAATCCACCGCACAATATAAGAGAACTCTTTGAAGAAAATTACACAATTTTTGCCCACAAACACTACAAACCAGCCATAAATGATTTAAACGGAATCGAATATTCGAATATCCAAGAAATTGATTATGGTTCCAAAACACCTGGTTTCGAAGAAGGCGACGTTAGAAAAACTTCATTAGTTGCTTCTTTTGTGTACATTTATACATTTTATACGCCTGAGGAGCTCAAGAATCTACGGATGGAAACTGTTTTTGGAGAACAAGTTTGTCTGTTTTTCCAACAACACTCTGTTATTCAGACAAAAATAAACGATATTTTAATGCGAATGAAAGAAGCTGGCATAATACATTACTTCAGTAGAAATTTCGAAAATTTAAACAGCGCTAGAGTTTCAACCGACGAAAGCGAGCCAGAAGCTTTGGGTATTGAACGTTTTGCGATTGTATTTTGGTTTGCCGGGGCGCTTATGGCAATATCATGCATAGTTTTTATTCTGGAGTTACTATATTATCGTTTACAAATTAAACCAGAAAAGCTTGTAATTGCATCAATTTGGCATTAGAATAAGCGAGCATTCGTCAGGTGGCAAACGTCAAACGTTAAACGTCAAACGTTAAACGTAAAAATTAAATAAACGCATAAAACGAGTTCCCATTCGCCGACTATTATTTGAAAATACGATAAGTAAATAAATAGTTATCTGCACTCATCGCACACAACACTAAAATAGGTAAAAAATAAATTGAGGTTTTTAATAACACTACAATACTAACACACCGACTTAAACAAGATGGAAGAGCGCAGTCACGGCTGGTGTAATTGAACACTTAAATATTTAATTTATTGTATCGAAAATCATTTATATTTATATAATAAAGAAAAACTTCAAAAATTTCGCACCTAATTAAAATATTGAGTTATATTTTTTGTGATTATTTCAACATTGAAAATGTTTAAAGGCTCGTTTTGCACAAATTATGGTGTTACCAAAATGAAAAAAAGTACAAATGAATACAAATGAAAATAAACTTTAGCGTATATAGGGGCATTTTGCGAAAAAATTTGGTTGGTGTTAACACAGACGCTACCAACAAAACTAAAATAAGGACTTCAAAATTTAGACCCAAGATTTCTTGAAATGCAAATTAAACTGCAAATTTGGAGCCTTACTGCAAATTCCTAGCATGCTTAGTTCTCAAGATACACTATATGAGCTGCTAACTTCACATTGAAGTTTACAGGGCAGGATGAATTTTTTTTTTTCAAATTAAGGACTTCAAAATTTTTAACTATAATTTCTTGAAATGTAAAATAAACTGCAAATTCGGAGCCTTACTTCAAGTCTCTAGCATGCTTAGTTCTCGAGATACCCTCTGACTTCACTGTGAAGTTAGCAGGGCAGTATGAAATTTTTTTCAAATAAAGGACTACAAAATTGTGACTCAAAATTTCTTGAACTTCACTGTGAAGTTAGCAGGTCACTCCATTACACCCACTATTTGGTGAACTGCAAACAAAATGCAAAAAAAACTGCAAATTACTGCGTTGGTCCCGTTACTCTAGGTGAAAGTTGCCTTGCCAACTTAACAGACGTCCATCACATTGTGTATATCATCTTAAGGGTGGTCACAACCCCTTTTGCACGCGTTAAATATATAAAAAAAAATTTGGGACAAGGTTAAGCCTAATGGTGTAGGTAGCTGTGGATGAAGCTTGTATATGTATATCACTGTCAAAGTAAAAAGAAAGAAAATAGTGAAGAGCTCTACAATATAACGGTTTATTTGTTGCAAGAAATGTATGGTATGACACAAAGTTGAGCACTTTTGGTTGAAGTTACAGTCTTGTGTTTAGCCATTAGTAACCTACAACTATTTTTCTAGCTTTCACAAATGAAAAGCTTATCAAATTAAAATAATTATAATGTACCCAATTGCATCACGATAGGTTGTCAACATCACCTCCTTACAAGTATTTCAAAAAGATATGGAATTATTTACTTTTATTGTGTATTATGTTAAAATAAGGCGTTCTTCTATTCAATTAACATTATCGTTTTCTTATACGAGTACACTGCCGGTCATTTGAATAGGTTCACACATTTTCACAAACTAATGTTCTTCTATCTTAATAATTATTGAATGTACCCAACTTTATTTTATGTATATAACAAGACTATTTGTTGACACTTATTTTGACATAGTTAAATAATTTGTAAAATGCACCGTTATTTTGATGTAGTGCTTTGATCATATTATTTGACAAAAGGATACGATTTTTTTGGGTCATTAGAATAGGTTCACTGGCAATAGTTTTATTTTACGGCAGACTGCTCTAACTAATCATCTTGTTTTGATTACCAATCGATAGTTGTAGGTAATTGTTTTTCACGATATGTTTTGAAAATGGGTCATGAAAAGTCCATAACGGAATAAAAAAACGGTAAAATAAAAGCACATTGTGAATCGGGTGTAAAATATCTGCTAATCCCAAGAAAATTTGTTATGAGACAAATTTTAGTATGTAAACTGGGGCACATTCGTTACGTTTTTGTCTTACGTCTATATTACCGTCTTTTTATACTGTGAACATATCTATGAATAGTTTTTGGAAAAAATATTTTTGATTTTGTTTAACAGATTGTAATTTTAACTTTTTATAAAATTCACCTTTGTTTAATGAAAGTGCCCCAGGCCGGGGGATCATTCAGCATTGGGAAAACTTAAAAAAAATTCGTGGAGAGTTCGTTCATATAGTATTTTATATTTTTCTTTTGAAATACAATTTGAACAAAACAAAAATTACTTCAGGTCAAAATACAAAAATATAAAATAAAACCATCACCAGTATTGTTTATAAACACAGTCGATGGGGATCATTCAGCATTGGGAAAACTTTAAAAAAATACGTGAAGAGTTCGTTCATAGTATTTTATATTTTTCTTTTGAAATACAATTTGAACAAAACAAAAACAAAAATTACTTCAGGTCAACATAAAAAAATATAAAATAAAAACATCACCAGTATTATTTATAAACACAGTTGAATGCTTGCATAGAGCTATGCACGCTTTAAAATGCCTCTGAACGCAAAAACGTGATCTATAAAACTTATGCAATGTTGTATAGAGGCAATATAAGCTAAACGCGTTTGGAGGTTGTTTAGAGCCTACATAAAGGCTGTTTAGTATCGAAATGTCACTTTGACTTACACACAACATGAATAATGTACACAGATTTTAGGGGGGTGCTTATTTGTGCAATGTTTGTGTTGAAATCTCACTCATAATTTTAATATAAATTAATACAAACAATAGATAAATATGTTTTTGTGTATAGCAATTTTTAATTTTATTGGAATATTGTTTTAAAAAGACAAGGAATATCTTTTGTACACTCATTATTTTATAGATTCTGCATAATAAACGTGCAAAATTTAAAGAACTTCTATCAACATTTTACAACTCTTCAACTGCTAGGTCTTATTTGTTAACAGTTTCAATAAAATTTTACACAAAACCACGTTGATCAGTTTACGGAGAAATACAAATAAGAGCCACCCTTATATATTTCTCAACAAATATTTCACGCTGTGAGTGAATGGAATAATTCATTCAAAAAATCAACAAATACCCAATCTTTTCTTTTGAATACATTTTATTATATTTGAAACACAAAAAAAAAAGAAACAAAACAACTCGATAACTATAAGAACAAAAGAAATAAAAAAAAAAATAAAAAAAACCCTATCGAGAACAAAATTATTTTTTTGATTTTTCACAAACAGCTGAGTCTCGTTCTCAGTTTTGGAAGCAAAACGTAATAGTTTTCTACTTTTTGCTTCTTTATTTGACACAAAGCCTGTATAAATATACTGGGTGGGGAAATGTTTTATAAATCAGTATTTTATGCAACGTTGTATAGAGGCTACATAAATCCTTATACACTGTATAACTATTCACCCGTTTAGAGTTGTTTAGCGAATTCTATTAAATACGGCTGCGCATGTTTAGGAACTCAAATTCTTTAAAATTATTTAATTTTTTTTTAATACAATTTAAAATACAACTTAAAAAAAAATCATGTTTAGTTATGAAATTTTTTATAATTTCGAACCATATCTGTAAAAATTAAAATAAAGTAAAATTTTGAAAATCCCGGGTACATTTGGCACCTGCTGAATGTACGTTCGACTGTCACGCTGGAGGTCTGGGATCGCTTCCCAGCCTCGTCCACCTAAAAAGTTTTTTTTCAGGGCTTCTGCCTCTTGCGAGGAATTGACAAATCCTCCAAGAGTATCACTTGTCACGAATAAGTGCTTCTCGTCCAGCCGTTCGGATTCGGCATACAATTGTAGGTCCCTTCCATTCCTGTCGAAAGGCGCACACAGGAATGGTTGCGAGTTGTAGTCACTAGGCCCTGGTTCTTCATGAGCCGTTGTGCCACGCGATTTATTTATTTATTTTTTGAATGTGCCTCAATCAAAATGCTGAATCTACCCCGACCTCTCAAAATAGTTTTTTTTCACATATTTTTATCACAACTGAAAACAGGCTTTTTCTTAATTTTATTTCACTTCCTAACAAATTGAACTAGGAAATGAGTGAAACCTGCATTTCCTAGAATTCATTTTTCGCTTTGAAAATCACTTACTTACCTATTAGCCAAAATTATACCGTAGATCAAAAAAACACAAAACAACACACAACTTTTTTGTGCGCGAAACAACAAACGTCAAACGAAGAGTGTGTTCATGAATTCAGTAATGGATGTATTCAGCGCTATTTTCATTTCTTAACTCAGAGTGCATTCAATCGAAAATAGCTTTGACGAATGTGCCCCGATGATGAATGTGCCCCGATGATGAATGTGCCCCAGTTTAGCAATTATCTCCAGAAATAGTCGAGCTATAATGGATAAAATACGAAAGGAGGTAGTTGCTCGTCCAATATAAGCGTTAAGACGAACAATTATCAGAGTTGCATTACAAATTTTACGGACCCTGCTTCAAAGATAATGGAAAAAACGGGTGTTTGTTGTAGCTTAGCTACGACAAAGCATGATATTCAAAATCTTGAATATTTTTAACGAATACAAATTATGTAAAAAAAAAACAGATTAATTCCACGGGCAGGAAAACACTTGAAATAATCATCTTTCTTAATTTAAAAATAACGGTACCTTCCATACAAAATGTTGAAAAACCGTTAAGAAAAAAATTATTTTTCTCAAAAACGGCTTCAAGGATTTTGATAAAAAGATGTGTGTTTACTATTTAAGGTAGGTACGGCCAATATTTGTATGAAAACAAATTTTACCAATAACGGTTAATAACGGTACCTGTCATAGAACCGATTTTTTTGTTTCCAAATTTCTCGTTGAAAGCTGCTTCAATTTCAACCAAAATTTGTATACAAGAAATCTTTCACAATTCAAATAGTTTTCAAAAAAATGAATTTTGGATTTTAAAAAATAATGAAATTTTTTTTGGAAAATTCAGTATCTTGAAAACGGGATAATGATTTTTTATTTTCCGTAAAATTGTATTTTATTAAATATTAAATGTTTGCATACTAGATTTTATTTTTGAAAAGAGAAATATTAAAGTGTGGCAACCCTGAGTTTTAACCAAGTTTTTGTAGAAAGCCTGGTACTATCATGCTTATATAGGAGAATTATCTGCATTTTGATGTTAATTTCAATGAAAATACCAAAGGGTACAAAAATTAAAATAAAACAACCTATAAATTTAAAAAACAAATATTTTTTAAAAATTAACTTTGCCAAAACCAAAGCTTTAATTAAACATGTGGCAGATACTTGTTTTCTTTTTATTAATCAGCTTCATAACAAAATACCATATATTTCAATAGAACGTCACACTGATCATATCTCGAGTTATAAATTTTTAACATTTTTTTTGTTATGTATAACTTTCATGTATTTAATAAAATGTATCGATTGCAAAAAAAATCATTTCGCTATGACGCATGACGTACCATTAAGAAAATAAGATTTCGACCTTTTAATACGTTCACCCTAATTTACCCTACTTAAATTTCAAAAAATCCCGTATTTGGAATTTTTTAAATTAAATTTCCTTTCATAGTATATTTTTTGAATATCCATATGGCTTACCACATTATGTAAGCGCAATTAAAAATAAATAAATTGTGTGGCACAACGGCTCGTGAAGAACCAGGGCCTAGTGACTAACAACTCGCAACCATTCCTGTGTGCGCCTGTCGACAGGAATGGAAGGGACCTACAATTTTATGCCGAATCCGAACGGCTAGACGAGAAGCACTTATTCGTGACAAGTGATCCTCTTGGAGAATTTTTCAATTCCTCACAAGAGGCAGTAAAAAAAAACTTTTTCGTTTTTAGGTGGACGAGGCTGGTAAGCGAAACCAGACCTCCAGCGTGACAGTCGAGCGCACTAACCATTACGCTACGGGCTACTACTATACGTAACTATAGACAAATCTTTTTCAAGGGTTAATGTCCTCTAGTTAAAATCCCAACATAAAATCTGGGCCATAAATATTTTTCTATAGTTTGACAGTATGCAAAAAGACATATCGTAGTCTCATATCACATTTTTGTATGAAAAAAAAACCGACAAAAATAAAATTTCAGCCTGAGATAAACTTGCGTATACCAGCCGGTGTTGTACATTTTTCTAAAATGTATGCTTTTTTTTAAACGAATGAAATTTCAATTTAGTCAAGGTTACGAAAACCAATTCTGCTGCCAAATGTTAAAAACTCCATGAAAAGTATTTGTTCACAATTTTTTTAATTTGTTATACAATTTTTCTGCTTTTGTTACGTTTTTTTCTAAAAATTTGTAACGTTTTCTTGAAGGCCTGCTGGAACGCTGCTTATCACACTTATAAGAAATTTAAAATTTTAATTTTTTTTTTGAAAGCATCATCTCCCACGGATTGAATCCTATCACATAGATTCGCAACTCTTTTTCTTTATTGTTCTTCGAATTTCTGGAGCTACGAAATATCACATGATGGAAGAAATACAAAAAATATTCTCAGATTGTCTAATGCTTATGATTGCCAATGTCAATGTTCTCATAGAAATCGATTCGGGAGAAATTCTATTTTATACTTTTTTTCCATGTCAAGAGCTTGAATGTCGATCAGCGAAGCCTTTACGCACACACCGGTTTGCTAATGATAGCGTAAAAAATGTGGGACTATTTTTTCCGCCAAAATCAAATAATCTTCATGGATGTCCTCTTCGAAAAAGAACGAGTAATGAACTAATTCTAAATATGAGAGATAAAAATATACCCAAACAACTAAGTAACTATGATATGTCCATTTTGGAAGTTATAATGATCAAGGAGTTTTCATCGAGGATGAATTTTTCACTTGAAATACATAACTGCCTTGCATTTGAACCAGATGAATCGGAACATTTGTCGTTAAGAGAATCGCAACTTTGGGTGAGTACATAAAAGGCTTATCCTTTACCTAACCATTTGTCTAAAACTTTGTTTTATGTAGCTTAAGCTGGAACCCAGAACAATTGATTTGGTACTAAGCTTTTTACAAAATAGGTCTTATCAAAATACTTGTTTCTCAAAAAGCGTTACATACTATTTGACATGGGTGGTAATCGCTCTGTACCCCCAGCCAAACACGATTCGCATGTATGCTTGGATCATAGAGCCTTTCAGTTCAACAACATGGGTCTACACTTTTGATTCTTTTTCTCGAATCATTGGATGCATAATTTTTGCCAGAAGAAATAGGCGCCTTATAAGCATTTTCGAACTTCAGTTGCATCATCAGGCGGAAGGTCTTGAGATACTATCTGTCGCTATAGGAGCACCAGTTGTACATATGCCGCGCACAATTTTTCTGCGTTTCAGCATTATAATTTTGATAATGGGAACTTTTATACTTAGAGCAGCCCATCAGGGTAAACTATTTGATGCATTCCGAGGAAGGCCAGCATTGATCCACCGCATATTATAAGAGAACTCTTTGCAGAAAATTAATTAACAATTAATGCACACCAACACTACAAACCAGCCATAAATGAGTTAAACGGAATCAAATATCCAAATATTCAAAAAATTGATTATAGTTCAAAGACCCTTGTTTTTCAAGAAGGTGTTGATAATAAAGTTGCAATAGTTGCAACATTTGTGTACATTTATACATTTTATACGGCTGAGGAACTGAAGAATCTTCTTATGGAAACTGTTTTTGCGGAGCAAATTTGTATGCTTTTCCAACAACAGTCAGTTATTCAGACAAAAATAAACGATATCTTTATGCAAATGGAAGAAGCTGATATATTGCAGTATTTTAGGAAAAATTTCGAAAATTTAAATAACGCTGGACTATCAACGGATAAAAGCGGTGGCGAGCCAGAACCTTTGGGTCTTGAACGTTTTGCGATTGTGTTTTTGTTAGCCGGGGTGCTTAGTGCAATGTCGTGCATAATTTTTATTCTGGAGCTAATATTAGGGTTCTCGAAGTGAACCGCAAAACTGATGAATGTATCAATTTCGCATTACAATAATAGAGCATTCGTCAAAATTAAACAAATGCAAAAACTTTGTGTTTGCTCGGCGAATCAAAACTGTTTTTTTTTTTTTTAAATAATTAAGAAATGTTTATCTGCGATCATTGCACACAACACTAAAAAATGGCAATAACATTACAGAAAACCAAAACCAAATTGGGGTTTTAAATAACACAAAAGATGGCATCGTGCAGTCACGGGTCTAGCGGCGGCAACGACGCACGTGCGCTTGATGATTTATTTCTGCAAAATTATTGAACACCTAAATATTTGACTTATTGTTTTATTGAAAAACATTTAAAAATAAAAGAAAATTGCAAAAATTAGGTACGCACCTTAAATTATTTTGCTTGTTATTCGTTTGTGTTTTATTTTGACAATTTTCCGTTAATCGGTCATTACTTCGCCACTATTCATAAATTATTATTTTTTTATCAATTGAGGATGTACCTGTATCTATTTTTTGTATGTCTTTTCTTTTTTATAATAAAATATATTTATCAAACAATCCGACAAACATACTATCTATCCAGTGTTGGTAAGTGAGTTAATTTTTAATCTGCTAATTATTTTTGTGACCTTTAGGTAGTTTATTTTGCACACAACAAAAAAAATCCTGATTTCAAATCGGAATCACTTGATTAGTTTCGAAGGTCTGTAAGTGGATTTTAATAATTCACTTGTAATTTGTGACAATACAAAGTTAATTTGAAGCGCCACTTAACTCTTGAAAGTAAACTGTAGTGCGCAATTTTTGGTACAGTTCATTGACGCCAACGGAATTATCCCCCGCGAGTGTTAATTCCCTAAAAAGAGGAATTAATTATTTAGTGAAAAATCTTTATTTTTATTTTTAAATAAACATTAATGATATTGCACTGGAAGCGGCTTGCTATAAGCACAGAGCTGGCTGGAAGGGCTTGTTGGTTGAGGCCGTAGTCCATCCATGGTATTTGAGCGCTAATTGAAGTAAGTCAGTTATGATGTTGCATGTCTGTCTATCGTTCCATCCGTCCATAAGTCCATCCGTTCATCCAGTCGTCCATCCTACCGTCCATCCGTAAGTCCATCTGTCCATCTGTCCTCCCAACCATCCGACCACCCATCCGTTACTCCGTCCGTCTGTCTGTCTATTCGTATTTATGTCCATCTGTCCATCCGTCCGCCCGTCTATGAATCCGACCAAAATAGTGGGCTGTAGGAAGAATAGACGGGACTTCCAAAAAAAGTACGGGGCATCCAAAAATAGGACGGGTCTTCCAAAAAGTGACCGGAACGGCGAAAAAGTGGACGGCGGGCATCAAAAAAGTGAACATGGTGTCCAAAAAAGGGACATGGCGTCAGAAAAGTGAACCGGTGGTGGACCGCCAAAAAGTGCATGGGACGACCAAAATGTGGACAGGATGGCCAACAAGTTGACGGGACGGCCGGAAAGTGGAGTACGGCTAAAAACTAATCGGGACGGTTAAAAAATTGTCGGGACGACCAAAAATTGAACGAGGCGGCCAAAAAAATGCAGTGTGAATTTTATTATTTTAGGTAAATTTGTTTAAATGCGTATGTAGGTACAACTGATGAGCATGTTGTCAAATCTAGACGAAACGCATCTTAGAGTTGAAGTTATTTTTAATAACTCCACATTTATGATTTATTTTCTAAATGTTCTTCATCTTTTTGTATTAATAATTTTTTTTATTTTTCTTAATTTTTTTGTCAAAATTTTGCATGCCATTCATTGTTTTTTTTTTACTTTTCAAACGATTTTAATTTTTTTTTTTTTTACAAATAAATATAATTTTTGAATGAGTTAAAACTTTTCAATTTTTAATACCATTAACACATCTCCTCCATTTAAGCCGGAAACCATCATTGAATATTAAATACATTTCCAATGCTGTCTCTAAATCCTCAAACACAATTGTGTAAGAAAAAAAAAAAAATTATCTCATAATTCATTAAGATAAGAACTGCGAAAATCATCATTTTCATCGCCCAAAAAATCGAGGACCTTTCTCCTTTTCTGTGGACGATGGCTGCCCACACACCTCCCTTTACCTACCGCATCCCATATACTCATAATATACACACCACAACGGATGTAATATCCAATTAAAGTCCCCCATTTTACGACTGTTTAATTGCCGGGATAACAGCCTGAACCAATGCTGTTTGAAACTATTCCACAGACAGATTTAATAGCTACGGCACGGACGCCATCACCATCCAACCAGATTTAGGCTTTCTAAAGCGGCAAGCATCGTGTCGGTGGAAGCTTTGTGATGATGTAAAAAAGGCCACTTTTTACGATTGCCTCGGGTTTTTATCTCGAAATCCCGATAATGAGATCGCTTATCCCCAAACAAAACCAGCTGCCTCGACTCCCCGCCCTTGGGGTAAATAGTCAACACTGATGTTAATTATACCCTTTGCTTTGGAGCCGTGAAAAATGGTCCGTGCATCCGGATGCGGATGCTCTTTGTGTAGGTACATTTGGCCACACCATGGCTACCATCCAACTTCGTGTCCTATTTCAAGGGAAGTCAACTGATGATAACCCAGGTATACCTATGTAAATACATACTGGAGTATGGGGACTCTGCTTAGAATAACAAACGAGCTTTCACCATCCTGCCTAGGACATAGGTTATGTTCGGATTTAAGTTGAATAAGCCTGCACGGCCTTATAACGTTAACTAACGCACTGAATGCGGTATATTTTTTTTCAATCTCCCCTTTTTAAAATAGCTCAGCGGCTTAGCTTTGAAAATACCACAAACAAAATTTAGTATAGAAAGGGAAGAAAAAACTGCAAATTTATGCGTAGGGGAAATTAAATTTCCTGTTTTTAAAGGCTCAGCGTTTCCTTTTTGTCTCGATATATACCTACCTACTGTTGGAGGGTGGAGAGGAAGGCGACAGACAACGCGCCAAAGCTCGTGTGTGCTCGTCGTTAAGGCATGGCTTTGACATACATACATATATATTTCCACCACTCGTTTTGGGGTGTTGTTTTTTTTTGTCTTCCCTTGTGTTCCTGAATGTTTGAGATTATGCATTATCCTAGTTAGGAATGTTATTTATGGACCTTTAAGTCCTCCAACACATCAGTCTCTGAAGCCTTAGGTAGAGTGTGAGCAATGGATGAACTGAGAACTAGTAAGACCGACCTTATGGTGCTGGAAATGTTTTCACAATAAAACCATAAGGTAATTAAGAGGATTTTGGACAGACACAAAAATTGATTTTTTTGAAATTTAAGGAATAAAACTAATTCCATTTTACAGGCTGATTGATATAAGGTGCACCAAAAAGCTGTAACGCGTAGGTTGGGTTAAGACAAGAAAAAAGTCGTATAGGAGGGGGGGTCTACTTCCCCCGTTTAGGCGGGAAGGGCAATTTTCTAAAAAAAAACTTAAAACAGAAAAAAAAATATTTAAAAACAATGGTAAAGCTTGCAACGCCCTGGCATACCTTTTTGGAAAGCCTTTTTTTTTCTTCAAAATTTTGAGTTTGAAAATTAATTTTTTAAAAAATATGGTAAAATAAACCAATTCAGGATAAAATTGATGAACAAATTCATTTTAGTTGATCGATTTCATTATCGATCCAAATGAACAAGTCATGAACTAACCAGGATTACAGCCAAACAATTAACAGCTCATGGTTGGCTCTGTGATAATTATGTTACGAAATCTGAATCAGGCAAAATTGTGTAACGGAACAAGACTCGCTGATCATAAAAAAAATATTAAAAATTTGATGGAAGCTATTATAACCATAGGAAAGTTCAAAGGCGAGGATATGCCTATTCGAAGAATATACCACTAATACCAACTGACTTTTCTTTTGATTTTAAAAGTGTCCAGTTTCCAGTGCACCTTGCAATCGCAATGACAATTAATATATCTCAAAGGCCAATCGTTAGAAGTTTGTGGAATTAACCTTGAATTTGCAGTGTTTTTCGCATGGGAAGTTTTATGTACATTTCGTGCTCGAGGGTCGACAAACCATTGGAGCTATTTGTTTTCTCACCAGGAGGAAAAACGAAAAATATTGATAATCCAACTAATATGAATATACCGGAATTGTTACATTTCCTTATTCCGCGACCGTACACCACCGGTATGAAGCCGAGGTGGGTATAAATAGTAAAACAAGTCTTTCGGGAATTTCTAAAATATTCACGAAAAAATAAATATTGCGGTACGAAGTTAGTAGTAAATAAATAATCCTATTTTCTAATGGGCGCATTGTCTTTAAATTAACATTTTAAGGGTATCAAAAACCCCTTGAGTGCGCGTCATTAAAAAAAAAAAGAAGTCAATGGGCGCAAAAAGATTTTTGGTATGAAATACAACCAATAGACATTTTTTATAAATGAAAACAACAATTTGTGTACGAAAATTAATTTTTCAACAAAAAAAAAAAACTTAGAAGATACAATCTCTGGCTTCATAAAAATGTTACCATGAATGATATATCGTAACCGTTATTTTTTTATTATTTACTTGGGGGTGGTTCCTGCTCTATTCGCTAGGCTCTCAAAAATGACACGCCACCGTTATTTAGTTACAATACGTGCGGTATAGAATTACTGGCACATCGAGTCATTTCAACAATTAACTGATTCACCTGCTTCTACAAGAGTGTCTACATAATTGCATATGGTACTCTCGCTTTGAATGCTTTACTGAATAACATTGTTGCTTTGATATGCGTCTTTGTTCTTTTGGCGGCAAGAATAGCTAGTTCACTCAGCCAATCATGATTGTGATTGCTATAATTTGTTTTTAATACTGGAAAATACCTTTTCAACCAATTCTTTTTTTTAACGTCACTAAATTGTAGAAGTTATGCGGCACTGAAATTCATTCTGTTGCCAGATCAACCGCCGCACATGTCCGCTTACAATTTCCAGTAACTAACTAGTAGCTGAAAACGCATATTGACATCTTTACGTATTGAAACAAAGTAGAGCTTTTCCGGCAAGCAGTTTAGCGTCGAGGTAATGTTCGACTAATTCCACCTGCAAGTCTTATATTTCCACGAAAGTCTTGCAATCGATCGAGAGCGTCAAACTATTTCTTTTGCTTAATTATTGTGCCTTTTTACCACAGAATAAGTTTCCATTTCTGTAATAATTTTCTCCTGCTGTGGAAATGTTGCACATGATGGAAGTACAGACCGGGAGACCGCGACATATTTTAGTCAGTGACTCTATCACTATAAACAAACATAACATGAATCACTTATTGTTTAAAATATCAACAAAGCTTATTTTGTTTGGATATGGTTAACTTGATGTCATAATGAAGCCTAGTGGAAGTCAGCTGGCGGACCATATGGTTGGGTGCGGCTACAGCAGAATCCCAAACATGTTAAACAAAGAATTTAGGTTGAGCCTTGAGACTCCACTAAAACTGAAATTTGGTTATATTATACAAATATACACGTCAGCTGACGTAGTGAATTGTGAGCAAGACTTCTTAACCTGGTTCTATGAGTGCATACTTCATTACGTCAGCTGACGATCTTTCCACCCGCATGCGGCGAGCTGTTTGTTATTTTGAATAGCCCGCTTTTTCGGTAGTTGTCACCTTTGAAACTGTAATTTTTGACATTTGACAAGTAGAAACTACGTCATTAAAAAAATGGAACGATACAGGCTTCAACAACGCATTGAAATAATTAAAATTCACTATGAAAATGCATGCAAATAATCCGGAATTTCATAGAAAAATCATCTTGACTAATGGGGCCGATTTCCGCCTCGGTGGCTAAGTAAACAAGCAAAATTGTCGCATCTAAAAAAAATAAAAAAATAAATCGGGTGGCACAACGGCTCATGAAGAACCAGGGCCTAGTGACTAACATCTCGAAACCATTCCTGTGTGCGCCTTTCGACAGGAATGGAAGGGACCTACAATTTTATGCCGAATCCGAACGGCTAGACGAGAAACACTTATTCGTGACAAGTGATACTCTTGGAGGATTTGTCAATTCCTCGCAAGAGGCAGTAGCCCTGAAAAAAAAAATCCCGAAGGATCCCAGACCTCCAGCGTGACAGTAGAACGCACTAACCATTACACTACGGGCTACTATTGTCGCATCTGGGGTTCGGAAAATCCAAGATTTGTTTTTGAAAAGCCTCTCCATCCTCAATGAGTAAGTGTTTGGTGCGGTTTATGGTCGTTGCACCCTACTTTTTCGAAAATGAGGCTGGAGCAATAGCTACGGTGAATGGATTGCACTATTGAGATATGATTCATATTTTTTTATGGCCGGAATCGAATGGTATTGATGTGGACAACGTTTACTTTCAACAAGACGGCGGCGCTTCGTGCCACACAAGCAACGAAACCATCGGTCTTTTATGGGAATATTATCCGCACCGTGTTTTCTTTCGAAGAGGTGATCACAATTGGCCACGAGATCTTGTGATTAAACACCTGGCGACTTCTTCATTTGGGCCCACGTGAAAGACAAGGTCTACGCCAACAGCCCAGCGTCGATTCAAGACCTCAAATATGGGATTTGTGAAGCTATTGAAGGCATACAGCAGCCACTTTGCGATTTGGTGATGGAAAATTTCATGAAAAAGATATTGTTGTGTAAGCGTAGCCGTGGCGCTCCTTTGGCTGATATTGTTTTCCATTATTAATGGCATAATTTCCTCACATTGAAATAAACATCTGATTATTTATCTCAAAAAATGCCATTTTTCTTTGAATATAAAAATAACACCACTTATTGGAAAATCCTTTATAAGGTTTTAACTATCATATAACCAAATTCAGCTTTGGTGGAGTCGCAACCCAGCTTTTTTTTTACATTTTTGGGAGTTGGCTGTAGCCTATGGTCCGCCAGCTGACTTCCACTATGCTTCATTATAACATCAAATAAACCATCTACCAAAAGATTAGCTTTGGTATTTTATTGGTCATCAATATTTGTCACGGGACTTACGTTTTTCGTTCGGAAAAAGAAAACAAAAAATAGAATTTTAAATCTTTATTTAAATGTCTTTCTTTATTCACCGGTTCTTAAGAACTAAATTAATTAATGAACATAAATGTACTTTGAAGCTATTCTATTGTTTTGTGTGAAGAATCAAATATCATTCATTTTCTCATGACAAAATTAAATGTAAGCAATTCTGTTTTTGCAGAATCGAATAACATATATTTTCTCATGACAGTTATCTTTAACTCGCGGTTTAGGAGTAAGATTTCTGCCACTTACGAGCTAGCTAAACCACCAAGGAAGGTAGTTTAGCGAAGGATTAACTATGACAAATAAATATACCTTCCTTGGTGGTTTAGCTAGCTCCTAAGTTGCAGAAATCTTACTCCTAATCCACGAGTTAAAGATAGCTTCGTTTATTAATATGGGGGAGTCTACGTAAGAATTCCATCTTAAGCTATCAAAAAGTTTACCGAGAAAGGAAATAATTTATGTATAAAGATTCTATTTATTTATTAAACAAATATTTTATTTTTCCACTTGTTCACCTATTGTTTTTTTTTTAATTGATAGTCAATGCAGCGATTGACTTAATTTTACGTCCTGATAGTTCAAAATAAGTTTTCATCAATTATATATCCACAAAAAGTTTTATCGATATTTATAGAAACAACAACATGACCTCGATTAAGTTTTTTTCGTTTGCTTTGCTGTGCAGCCGTACAAATTTGAAAAGAGTCCCACTTGAGCAAAATTGTATAAAATCGAATTCAATAAACTTGGAAATTTTACTCACTCAGGGATGTTTGTATTATTCGTAGAAAAAGTCAATTTAATTATAAAACACCTTGTACCTACATGCAGATCTGAATTATAACATATAGCAGTACCTAAAAGTGAACGTAGGAGTATCGGCATGTGTTTTACTACCTACTATATCATGAAACTCCTGAAAGCAAAAATTCGTCCTTTTAGTTTCGTTTATATATAATTGCATCCACAACACACACACATACCAAGCACCCAGCTTCACTTTAGTATAATAATTCGCTAAATTGAAAGCAATTCGCTATTCAAATAAACGATAACTTCCCAGAGCCGACATCCATCGAACGACAACGACCGACGATTTGTTGGTTGCATCCAACGTTGAAAAAAGTATTCAAAAAAACAAATTCATCCTGCAATTGACACCACACAAATTGAAATCGCTAGTTGTCGGAAATCTAATTTTAAGCAGTCAATTTCAAAATCTCTGGTGAATTGCTAGTATGTACTACCAACAACTGCTGGGCGCCATTTTTCATGAACTTCCATATGAATTTCGAATTTTCTATACGGAAATCGTCATCGTCGCAGTCATATTCCTCACCATATACAGAGAACAAGAGGGTGGGAGTGTAGGTTAGCTGCACAAATTCGGATTTAGAGCAATTTAACAATTTTTGTATTATTGACATGGGAGAGTTTTGATGGATGTGTAGGAGTCCCAAAATGGCCTCAATTAGCTATAGTTATAATCAAAATGGAAATTTATTATAGCCGCCAATACTATACACAACGCTGCATTTGTTAAGGACTGCTTGACTTACCTGCTTGTTATTTTACTGAGCATTGTGAGTGATGGAGTTCTATCTAATAATATCGCAATAATTTTAAATCGGATTCCAAACCTACTCAACATGAATGCGTCATACTTTTTGCGTGTACTTACTACATTATGAGCTGTTAAGCGATATTTATATTTACTGATGGACGAGGGAATAATAAGGCTCCTTATATAGTTTTAAAAACAAAACAAAGCAACGCAAGTGCAAGTCAACTAGTTTAGAATAAAAACATGTTTAAATGTCCTCAAATTATTGAAACGGAGTGTAAAATGAGTCTGGCCGTGGTGTGTGAATACATTAGAATCGTGATTAAATCACTAATCCTTAAATTGGTTGGCAATTCATAAAAAAAATAATTTTGTGTGCGCAACTTGCTGATGTTAACAAAGGTCCTGTCATGCATGACATATCTCCTGTTTTCATTTATGTCAATTTAAATTTAAATGCCTTATGAGTAGCTGTACCTATGGCTATATAATAATCTTCCTATACACCCACCAACTATACTGATGTAGCCGCATATAATTGCTGAATGGCTTTAGCTTCTCTTCTTCAACAGCACTGTGTGTATCCAATTAGCAGCTATTATTCAACAGATTTAAATTGCTGCACCGCTGAATGGAAAAATTGCTCTGATTTGCATCTTTAATTGTATGGAAGTGAGAAAAATCACGGCTCTTTTTTCTTAATTTTTTTTTTTTTAATCGAGAGGAGGATGCGTTAACAGGTCGAGTTTTACCTAAAGGTAGAAGCTTGATTTTTTGTTGCTTGTGCAATTGTGCATCCCATATTCGTTGGAAAAGAGGTTAAATAATGACGAAAAATAAAACATACGCCGCCCGACTGACATCAGGGAAATAATTGTGGGTGAACTTATTTAATGATGTCCTTAATGTGAATGTGTGTATGTGGATTTTATAATATTCGTCGATCTCACGATAAATGAATTCGACGACTTTATCTGATGGAACAAAAAATAAATTTCACGTGCAATAAATTAATTAAGAGACAAAAAAAAGGACGAAAAACTTGAACAGGTATAATTTCGTAGACTCCTACAACTGTTCCCGATACAAGCCATCATTGCCAGTAATAAAATTAAAAAAAAAAAAGTATAGCTAGGTACGATGACAGTGTTCGGACAAAATGCAAATAGAAAACCTTTTAAGGACCATCATGGTATCATTTATGAATTATGATGGGCAGCTCCCCCCTGCCCCCTGCGTATGCCCCTGTTTCCTGTAAACATTAAGCAAACCCAATCTCATACAAAGTAACTAGATTCTCTATTAAACCTAATAACACGAATGTGACTTTTGCGTTTGATTGTTTACTACAAATCATCAGCGAGCTATTATAAAAAAGGGCTTGTTGTTTTTGTTTTTCATTCCTATATAATAGTAAGTCCTACAATTTTGTACATTAGTTATGCCGTAATAAGACTAATTGTAACAAATTATCCTTATAAAAGCATTTTTCCGTCAAGACCTCCCATTGTTGAATGTCCTGCACAATCAACTACCACTACAAATCCTCCCTCCTGCTATAACATCTAACATATCGAAACTTAAAAGGGGACACAAATAATCTTACACACACAACAAAAAATACATTTATATCTACTACACTCCGCATTATAAGCAAAACAAAGGATATGATTCGTTTGGAAAGAAATGGAAAAGTAATTCCATCATTTCATTCTCATTATGCTGAGAGGAAGAGGACTAGCTAGCGAGTGAGCCCTCCAAATCAACCCTCTTTCTTGGCTGTCATAGTTCTTTTTAGAGTGCCATCACAAAGTATCAACGAAAAGTGTCTTTGTTCACTTCTTTTTTTTTTTGCACTTTTGTTTAAATTTTGTTGCTCCTTTTCACTTCTTAAGGATAAAATAAGCAATCGCACTAACCAAACACACTAAAAGCACAAAAGCAATAGGAACGCAAAAAGCATCGCTAGGATAGAAAAATTAAAAAAAAAAAATAATAATAATAAGACACTCAAAGCCAATTGAATGGGACGGGCAGACGGACGTACCGATCTTGTGACTAGGAGGGGGCATGATTTTTAATGCGTATTGCATCTGTGCAAGGATATTTCTCCCCTCCGGGACATTGTCGAGACTAATTTATGCGAAGCCAGGCATCGCATCAGGAGAACCGAGGACTCCTGCTATAAATTTTTGTCAGAACAAAATATGAAAATAAAAAAAAAGTGGTTTAGTGTGAAAGTGTTTTGACAAATAATATCTACACCCCGTGCAAGACAACGACGACTCGGAGTCAGAATGAAATTATGAATTTGTCCAGGGAAATTTTAAAGTGGCATGGGCTGGCTTCACTGAAATTACTTTATTATTTTTTTTTTCGTACACATTTTTTGAAATGGAACTACACTATGCATTCTCAAGAGTATATAAGGATTGTGTTACGTTGATGGCAGGAAATACATCACAAATGACAGTGTCATAAATTTCAATCCATTTAGTAGATATAGGTATGTTGTTGGAAGGGGGTGCAGGGGATGGAAAGGGACGAGAGAGTAGTTTTATTCTGAAAAATTAAAAAAAAATATAATATCTTCACAGAGGCGTTGCAAATTGTTCAAAATGAAAGAAGACATTTTTATGACAGTGACACTTGTGTGTCAATTATTCATTGCTTTTGACTTTTGTCATTTATAAAGAAAAAATAATATGGAGTGAGAGTGGATTTAAATGACATTGGTGATGGTGCGGTGGTACATAAGTAGATTGTACTTAACATATTTTATAGATGTACATGTACATTGTACACAAGGGTGGTCCTTTTAAAGGTCATTGTTTTATTTCGAATGACGCACCCCCATAATTAGTTCTTTATAAATTAAAACAAATCTTGTAAAATTTTAGCTCATCAAAGGGCACGGTAGTGCCCATCCAAGTTCCGGCACTACACCCTTTTTACAGGACCAAACTGAGGTGATTTTCGATCCCCTCTAACTTCAGTACCAATAAAGTCAGAGACTTCAAACTCGCAGAAATTGCTAAGCTCTTAGGCTTAGGCAACTCACCAAATTTCAGTTATTTAGCATTTGTGGTTTCCGAGATATAATACTCTAAAAATTGCAAAAACCGTAACTGACTCACTCACTGACAGATCATCAAAATTATGAAGCACTTGCCGACATCGTTGAATTTTGTAATTTCGCCCAAAAGAAAGCCTTGTGGTGTATACAAAGGAAACAATTTAAGATTTTCCATTTAGGGGGCGTGGTACCCGCCCATTTTCATAGAATTGATATAAATTATTTGGAGCTCTTCTGATTGTCGTAGAATGATGAAATTTAATACAGCGGTAGAGCTTAAAGTGCCAGGCAAAGTTAAAGTGTTAAAAATTGAGATTTTCAATTCAGGGGGCGTGGTACCCGACGATTTTCAAAGAATTGATATAAATTATTTGGAGCATTTCTGATTGTCATAGAATGACGAAATTTGGTACTGCGGTAGGGCTTAAAGTGCAGACAAAGGCAACATTTTAAAATTTGAGATTTTATATTCAGGGGCGTGGCACCCGCCCATTTGAATAGAATTGATATTAATTATGATTGTCGTTTATACAGATTTTTCATTCAGAAGGCGTGGCATCCGCCCATTTTCGCAGAATTGATATCAATTATATGGAGCACATGTGGTTGTCGTAGACTCATGGAATTTGGTAGCGGTACGACTTGTCATGCAGGCAAAGGGAAAAGCTAAAAATTTGGGCGTGCTTACCACCCATTTTCACAGAATCAATTTTAAATATATTGAGAGCACTTCTTATTGGTTCAGAATTATGAAATTTGGTAGAGCGGTTAGTTTTCAGTTGTTTACAAAGAAAAAGTTGAAATTATGAAATTTTTCATGCATGGGCATGGGTTTTATCTACCCAATTTATTATCAATTATTGTTATTTCAATGGAACGCGTCTAATTTGTGAAAATTGGTAGACGGGTAGGACGTGTAGTAAATACAAAAGGAATACATACATTTAAAACTTACTTTTCCTTATGAGGCTATCTTTGGGCGTTTGTTCCCCGCACTTTTCTTGATAAAAAGAAGCTTTGCAAAAAGTAGTGAAATCACACCAAAAACATAAATGTTAAAAAAGTAGCCAAGTTCTTCTATATACAAAAACCTTAACGTAATAAGTCAGCCTAAAAAAGTAGTGAGATTTAAAAGCACGCCAAGTTCTAAGTTTATTAATGTTAAAATATCAAGTATTTAAGTAAGTAGAGTAATCTGGAAGAACCTCAAAATTATTTATTTAGTACAAATTAGGGGAGTGTGTCATTCAAAATAAGACAATGACCTTTATAAAGACCACCCTATTGTACATACATGGCGATTAGGTGCATTGTTCTAGTTCATTCGTTTATTCTTGGAATTATGTTCGTGGAGCGAGAGTTTTTTTGAAATGTCGATATCTTGTATGTACAATCTATGTATCTACAAGTTTAGCATGAGACACTTTTCGATACCATTTACCGTTTCCGAGTTTAATGCCAAAAACTGATGTTTTCGACATTTAACCTTGGATAATTATTGACGCGCACATCATTTGGAATGGAATATCGCGACAGTATTTCTTATGTCAAAATAAATACAATTGCGTTTAAAAACCTTCACTTGGATTTTTTTGACAGAAAAAGTACAATTTGCTTTGGACTTGAAGTCTACACTATCGATATTTCAAAAATCTATTCGTTAATATTTTCGACTTGATGTTTTCGGAGTGGACTCTCGCAATAAAGCCCTACGCATATCTATGAAAACAAATACACAGTGCTTTACAGCCCGACTCCACAGGTCATGAACGATGTCCATAATCCAATCTACTATCCAATCCACAATCTGATTTGTATGGATATTTCACTGCTTGAACATGGATTTTTGCGACTCCATGGGATTTTTTTTAGACATGTTCCATAGTCCGGCCATCGTTAATGGCCTGTGGAGTCGGGGTGTTAATAGATGGTCGTCAGTGCATTTATCAAAGCAACTCGACTCAGTTTTTTTGTCTCGAATTTAGACTAGACTACGCTCCTGAAGTAGAGTTGAGTTGGTTGAAGCTCACTTCAACTCAATACACAAAGGGTGGAAGACAGCTAGCTGAGGTAAATGCGATATGCGTTATTTAATGTTGGAAAAATGTTCCAAACAGCTATTTGGAAGAAATTCCACTATTTGTATGAAATCGAATAACATCCACTTATCGAAATACCCCGCAAGGCCAAATGATATACACAGCCCATTTTTACGGTTCGTTCTGACTTTTTGAATGTTCGTGAAAATCGTACGTACTTCTTTCATTATTTTTACGTTTATAGAATTTGGATTTGTTTTGTGGAAAGATAATTACTATTAATTGTTATTTAATAATTGTTATTTACATCGAACCTTAAAACGAATTATTGTGTAATCAAGTTCATAAATATGAGAAACATGCCATGTTAATACGACCCACAAGTAGTATTAAGTGTGACGGACATGGTGACAGGCTTGCTATATTTATATCAAAATTTTTCCATATTCCCATATTTAAATGAGAAATGTAATTATCACCTTTGGTAGCATATTTAATACCGTGCGCACTTGTATTGATTGCAACACATTAATGTGATTAAAAAATATGAATTACCTTCCATGCAGCCATGCAGTGTAAACATAAAACAGTTGCGCAGTGTAAAAGTCAAACGTGCCGCATGTAAACCAATCAGTTAATTGTGAATGCACCATGATAAAAGTTTTCTGAACATCTAACTTTGCCAATGTTCGATTTCCCCTTTTTGTCACTTTTTTCTCCTACAAAGCTTCAAATTGCACCCTGAACAAAGAAGTTTCACTTCAAAAAAACGATACTAAAATTATTTCCGTTATTCGACTTTTTTGGTAAAAACCTGGTAAACATCCTTACTGAAACTTAGATATGTACCTACACATACACAGTTTGTTTGGAGAAAACTTGATAACAACCGAAATCTTTGTATGGCAAATAGATGAGCTTAACAAAAATTGGAATTTTTGCTCTAGCGAAGTAGATATAAATAAAATTGCTTCACATCAAATTTGAATTAAATCGGTCTAACCGTTTTAGCCCAGGCAAATTGTACTTTTTCTGCCAAAAAAATCCAAGTAAAGGTTCTTTAACGCAATTGTATTTATTTTGGCCTAAGACATACTGTCGCGAAAGTCACCAAAAGTCGAAAATACCGATTTTGGCTCTGTACTCTTAAATGACGAATTTTTCGGAAAATATTTTATTTCGATTTTGCAGATTTTAATATTCCCTAGAGAAAACACTATAACACTGTTTTGCGTATAACGCATCAGATGCAAGATATTACGAGTTCAAAAATGGTCAAATTTCAAACATTTTTGAATAAAAAAAATTAAAAAAAATATTTTGTCATAAATATTATATGATTATTAAAATCATTTTAAACAAAATAATTTTTTTAAATAATGATATCATACAAATTATGGCTTCTAGAAAAAAAAACTGTTAATCCATGCTTATATAATATTGCATAACGTATAAGTTATTAATTTTTTTTTTTTAATTTTTTTAAAAGATATATGCCAAAAAATGTTTTTTTTGATAGTTGACACTATTGAAGTAGCAATATCTTGCGACTTATGACTCGTATGGAAAAAAGTATTATATTTTTTTTTAATAGAATATTATGATATTTAAGGTGAGCGTAAGATTATTTTCGACAACTTGTACTTTTAAGAGTAAAAATTAAAAAAAAACAGAAATTTTAACTGTTTGACAAACTTTAAAAAAAATTTCTATCTTTAAAACGGTTGTTTTTAAGAAATGAATAAGAATATAATGTTTTCTTGTAGGGATTCAGATAATGTACAAGGTTTGTATTCAGATGTTTCAAAAATTTGAACCGTTTAGGAGTTATACATGAAAAACGACCATTTTCGACATTTTAGGTTTTTTTTCTTAAATGGCGATTACTTAAGAAAAAATTTGTTATAACTTTTTTTTTCTGGCTGACGACATAATCTACAAATTTTGTATGAAACATAGCATAGCATTTACCGTTTCCGAGTTTTATGCGAAAAACTGATATTTTCGAAATTTAACCTTGGAAACATATTGACGCGCACACGATTTGATAATGGACTTTTGCGATGGACTTTCGCGACAGTATTTCTTATGCCAAAATAAAGACAATGGCATTTAAAACTCTTACTTGGATTGTTTTGGCAGATTGACCATTTTTTGTACATTTTGCCTGGGCTATAAGCCGCTTTGACTACAATTTGATAAGAGCATGGAATTTTGAAAATATAAATTAAAATTAGTAACGTACCTAAAATTTTGGACGAAAATAATATTCAGAACTAATTTTTCAAAAACTGTTAACTAAAAAAAACTTTATTTAAAAATAAAATTAAAGAAGAGCTTTTTGGCCTTACAAAAATGTATAACATGGATTTGTAAGTCTTACCGTTGTTTTAATTTATTTTGTTCGGTTTTAGAAAATTGATCTCCCTCCTAAATGGGGCAGAATCTATTCGATTATTTTATTGCCTCAACTACACCTACACGTTTAAATATTTCTTGTAACACTTTATGCGAATCGACTCCTTAATAGAGCCTTTCGTCAGGTAATTTGGAGTATACCTTATGCCAAATGTAAATTTTGCAATAATAGGTACTCTATTTTCAGCACAAGGGGAAAGGCTAGAAAGCGCTTGTCTGCACGATCGAAATTGCTATGCCATGAATTAAATTTTCCTGAACAGTATTATATTTTAGTATGGTATCTCAAGACATATATGTTATATAGGCTCAGGCTCAGTTAATTCCAAAATAAGATGTTCATTGCCAGACAATACAAGACAGTTACATTATGTCAAAAATTCCCTGACACAATTTTCGAATAAAGGCCTACACAATTTAGGATTTACATAAAGCATCATTTTATTTAAAAGCCAATTTACTCTTATATTGACATGAATTTTCTTTTATTCTCCTAATAAATTAAATTGTGTGCCATTTTTTATGGCATAATTTTCGCCATTCATTTTGTCCCTTGTTTATTTTATTTTTGGTGTGAAAATAGAGTTTTCACCATATATCCCCTGGAATCGGTGCTGCTGATGGTGTTTATTTGTTTCAAAAAGGACACCCCACCTCTCTGCTGCCTTTTTGTCGAGCAAAACAGTCTAGTTGATTTTTTACGATAGGATTCTCGCCCCAAAGCAGTGAGTGTACAGTATGTAGTAGTTGTTGTTTTTGTTGTTGTTGGTGTCGTGTTAGAGGGATCAAAAGAGACTAGAAGATTCTGCTACTCTATACTTGTAAACTGGATGATAGAAATCTTATATCTAAAATTGTCATCACATTGAACACCCTGAATAAAAATCACATTTTTTATCATCAAGAAGTTATTTTCGTCTCCTCTTCGGCCTTATGCTGCTGCGATGGTGATGGTAGTGGCTGGTTTTTATTTTTATTTCATTTCTGGCTGCTCTGTTGCATGCGTCTTAGGAGGGGTTTTGCCATTCATTTTTTTTGTTTTTGTCGTATTCATATCCCATTTATGGGATATACTTAACTGTTTGTTGTGGGTGTACCACCTCGTACCTATTATACGAAATAAAGGGGGTCATGCTGGCTAGAATCACACTTCTCCTAGAAGAGCATAAGTATACTACATGGCTATAAATACTTAGAAATAGACAAAAAAAAAAAAAAAAAAACGATTTCCTTTATGGATTTTTAAGACTCTTCAAGTACGACTCTGATTTCAGAAAATTGATAAGAACGACTGAGTCTACGGAAATCGACTCGATGAAAGGCGGACTGGAGCATTTTTTTGTTTGCTTTTTCTTGTCAACTGTAGATAACCCACCGCCAGACTATTTCAGTGGATATATAATATTGTCTGATGGTGAAGGGGGTTGAATGGGGTGTGAAATTGCTATGTAAGCTTCTGTCATCGATAAGATAGAATAAAATCGTTAAAAAAAAAGAAAACAAGAGCAAAATAAAGGGGGCTAAGGGTATATGAGAGCGAATGTAGAATTCTTATAGGAGGTTTGAAGTTGTGACTCAGTTTTTGATGATAAACTTTAAAGTTATTTAAATTATTTTGTTGGAATGAAGTTTTTTTGAATTTCCATAACATTTTTAAGTCATGTACTAAGATTATAGCATAAGGTTACACTCCGGTTTCCTGTAGATAGTGTCAAAAATGAATTATGCTCTTTTTATTCTAAGGGCAACATAATAATATCCAGTAGCTATCTAAGGTGCAATAATTTAGAAAAAATTCTGCTAGCTAATAATATTTTGAGCACATCAATGCAGCTTATTCTATAATATGTGTCGGTAGTCATCGACTAAATTTATGCGTCTATGAAAGGCCCAATTAGCATGTTATAAATGGATGAACTCAACTAGTTTTGTCTAGTAGCATTGAGTTTATATACATAGAGGAACCACCTCATTGTTAAGTTATCACCAATCATCGTGGCACCCTTATTTGCATATATCGGGTTTTTCAATAAGAGCGCTACAAAAGTTTTTTTATTCCTGTAAAAGAACATTTGATGCCATTATGTATGAAACTCGATTTCTTTTGCATGGCAACCCCGGGCACGCTTGCAGGAGTCCAGACGCTGAACCCAATTATCGACGGTTTTCAAGTATAAATCGGCCGATACTGCTGCAATTTCACGTTCGATATTCGTACAAAGTTCATCAATCGTCGCTGGCTTGTTGGCATAGACCATTGACTTGACGTAGCCCCACAGGAAATAGTCTAACGGCGTCAAATCACACGACCGAGGCGGCCAAGCGACTGGACCATTTCGTGAGATAACACGTTCTCCAAACTTGGTTTCCAATAAATTAATTGTGACATTCGCTGTGTGGCTTGTGGCGCCGTCCTGTTGGAACCACATGTCCTCCAAGTCCAATTGGGGCCAAAAATATTCGATTATCATAGAACGGTTGCGATCCCCATTCACAGTAACGTGCCGGTCTTGATCATCACGGAAGAAGTACGGCCCAATGACGCCGCCGGCCCATAAACCACACCAAACCGTAATTTTTTCGGGATGCAATGATGACTCATGAAGTACGTGTGGATTGCTGCCTGACCAATACCGCATATTTTGTTTATTGACGAAGCCATTCAGCCAGAAATGAGCCTCATCGCTAAAGATGATTTTTCTATGAAAATCCGAATCATTTTCAAGTTGTTGGTCAGTCCAATTCACGAACATACGACGCTTCTGGTGGTCAAGCGGCTTCAGTTCTTGCGTCAATTTAATCTTGTAAGGATGTAGGCCAAGATCTTTTCGCAAAATTCGCCACAACGACGTCACAGAGATGCCCAACACTTGAGAACGACGTGTGAGAGACACATTTGGGCTTTCTGCAACTGAAGCCTCAGCGGCAGTAATACGACACTACGGGCACTTCTTTATCTCACTGGCACGGCAACTGTGCCTGTGGATTCAAATTGTTCCACTAGACGCTCAATTGTTGATCTGCTCGGACGATTATGACGACCATAAATTGGATGTAGCGCTCTTAACGTTAAGGCCACTGACTTCGAATTTCGGTAGTAAATTTTAATAATTTCGACTCGTTGTTGGCTCGTATATCTTTCCATCATGAAATGAAGAGAAATCTCAAAAGACCGGCAAGAAGTATGGCGTTGTTTGCTGTCCCTGTTGCTCTTCTTTTGTAGCGTCCCTGTTGAAAAACCCAACCAAACCAAACGGAAGTGCCCTCAATATTATTTAATATTAATTCTGTAAAAATGTGTGGTTGCTGAATGTAAAATCTCAAATTTTATGTTTTCCTTTCGCTCTACCAAATTTCATCATTCTACGACAAACAGAATTGCTTGCATGTCAAGTCCTATCGCCCTACCAAATTTCATCATTCTACGACAAACATAAGTGCTCCTCATAATTGATATTAATTCTGTTCAAATCGGCGGGTGCCACGGCCCTGAACGTAAAATATCAAATTTTAAAATTTGTCCTTTGTCTGCACTTTAAGCCCTACCGCTGTACTTAATTTCATCATTCTAGTACAATCAGAAGTGCTCCAAATAATTTATATCAATTCTATGAAAATGGGTGGGTACCACGCCCCCTGAATGGAAAATCTTAAATTTTCCTCTTCTTCCTTTGTATACACCACAGGGCCTATCGTCGTGCGAAACAACAAGATTCTATGATGTCGGGAAGTGCTCCATAAATTTGATGATCTGTCAGGCAGTCAGTCAGTCAGTTACGGTTTTTGCGATTTTTGCAGTCTTATATCTCGGTTACCCCTAGTGCTAAGGAACTGACATTTGGTCAGTTGCCTTAACCGGGTGAGCTTAGCAAATACTGCTAGTTTGAAGTTTCTGACTTTTTTGGTACTGAAGTTAGAGGGGGGTCGAAAATCGCCTGGGTTTGATCCTGTAAAAAGAGTGTAGTGCCAGAACTTGGATAGGCACTACCGGGCCTTCTGTATCAAAAAAATGGTTAAATTCGGTGAAGAGATTAACGAGAAAGTAAAAAATTCGGTTCTATGACAGGTACTTGGTAACACAGGTTATTGTTAATTTTTTTGTTATCAAATTATTGACCATACCCTTTATTGTAACTCGGACTTTTTTTTGCCAAATCGTAAGAACCGTTTTTGAAATTAATCAATTCTTGAAATAAATAAATTTTGCAAAGTTCTATGTAGAATCAGTCTAGAAAACGATTTCCACGAAACAATTAACAAATCAACATTTTCTTTAATTGAAAAACAACCTTAATTATGCAGAGTTTTGTTAGATAAGTACCAAACACTATTTTATAAAATTTTGAACTTAAAGTGTTTTCTTAGTTAAAATTCAAAAATTTTATGAAGCTGGCAAATTTTTAAGCCTTATTGATGGCGACTGTTTGATGTGGTGTAATGGATGATAGAGATCGCAATTTGAGAACAACGAACACATTATTACCATTAAAATGCAAACTAATGGAATTTCAACGAGCAGTTGTTAGATGGCTGATGGACGATGGATGATGTGACGACCAAAGTTTGGCTGTTTTTCAAGTGGTGGTTTTGGTATTTCCTCTAAGCTTATAAATGCATTTAAGCCAATTGTTTCCACATTCTCATATATTATTTTCTATGCATTTCTACCAAAAACTTTTGATTGAATATGCAAAAGCAATTTACTTTTATTTGAATGCAATATTCTCTATTTTATATCAAATATAGAACCATGACTATATCCAAACTGGAATGTACAATAGAATTAAACAAGAGCGGATTAATGTGGAATATGGGAGCCTTGTGAGGCCCTGGTGGTGTTAGTGTAGGTATTAATTTCAATGATAATGCTAATGCTTATGCTTATGCTAATGCTAATGCTAATGCTAATGCTAATGCTAATGCTAATGCTAATGCTAATGCTAATGCTAATGCTAATGCTAATGCTAATGCTAATGCTAATGCTAATGCTAATGCTAATGCTAATGCTAATGCTAATGCTAATGCTAATGCTAATGCTAATGCTAATGCTAATGCTAATGCTAATGCTAATGCTAATGCTAATGCTAATGCTAATGCTAATGCTAATGCTAATGCTAATGCTAATGCTAATGCTAATGCTAATGCTAATGCTTATGCTAATGCTAATGCTAATGCTAATGCTAATGCTAATGCTAATGCTAATGCTAATGCTAATGCTAATGCTAATGCTAATGCTAATGCTAATGCTAATGCTAATGCTAATGCTAATGCTAATGCTAATGCTAATGCTAATGCTAATGCTAATGCTAATGCTAATGCTTATGCTAATGCTAATGCTAATGCTAATGCTAATGCTAATGCTAATGCTAATGCTAATGCTAATGCTAATGCTAATGCTAATGCTAATGCTAATGCTAATGCTAATGCTAATGCTAATGCTAATGCTAATGCTAATGCTAATGCTAATGCTAATGCTAATGCTAATGCTAATGCTAATGCTAATGCTAATGCTAATGCTAATGCTAATGCTAATGCTAATGCTAATGCTAATGCTAATGCTAATGCTAATGCTAATGCTAATGCTAATGCTAATGCTAATGCTAATGCTAATGCTAATGCTAATGCTAATGCTAATGCTAATGCTAATGCTAATGCTAATGCTAATGCTAATGCTAATGCTAATGCTAATGCTAATGCTAATGCTAATGCTAATGCTAATGCTAATGCTAATGCTAATGCTAATGCTAATGCTAATGCTAATGCTAATGCTAATGCTAATGCTAATGCTAATGCTAATGCTAATGCTAATGCTAATGCTAATGCTAATGCTAATGCTAATGCTAATGCTAATGCTAATGCTAATGCTAATGCTAATGCTAATGCTAATGCTAATGCTAATGCTAATGCTAATGCTAATGCTAATGCTAATGCTAATGCTAATGCTAATGCTAATGCTAATGCTAATGCTAATGCTAATGCTAATGCTAATGCTAATGCTAATGCTAATGCTAATGCTAATGCTAATGCTAATGCTAATGCTAATGCTAATGCTAATGCTAATGCTAATGCTAATGCTAATGCTAATGCTAATGCTAATGCTAATGCTAATGCTAATGCTAATGCTAATGCTAATGCTAATGCTAATGCTAATGCTAATGCTAATGCTAATGCTAATGCTAATGCTAATGCTAATGCTAATGCTAATGCTAATGCTAATGCTAATGCTAATGCTAATGCTAATGCTAATGCTAATGCTAATGCTAATGCTAATGCTAATGCTAATGCTAATGCTAATGCTAATGCTAATGCTAATGCTAATGCTAATGCTAATGCTAATGCTAATTCTAATGCTAATGCTAATGCTAATGCTAATGCTAATGCTAATGCTAATGCTAATGCTAATGCTAATGCTAATGCTAATGCTAATGCTAATGCTAATGCTAATGCTAATGCTAATGCTAACGCTAATGCTAATGCTAATTATAATGCTAATGCTTATGCTAATGCTAATGCTAATGCTAATGCTAAAATGCTGATGCTACTTCACCGCTGACTAACCTGCCGCAATCTTGTCTTGTGAGAACACTGTTCCCTTAATATGATACAACCTTACAAACTGTCATTCTACTAAATAAAGAATCAAATCATAATAAGGAAACAGGGATTAGATGAAGGAGAAGCAGAACATAAGTTTAGCATTTATTTGTTTTGGATGTCCTTGCTATAGTAGAACTTCTGGATCCGCTCCTGCAAATGGTATTCTAAAAGTCCGACACCCCATTTATTGTTCCAGCCCTTTATCCCAGTAAACCAGCAAACACACCTCCACTTCACTAAGTCACATTTCGACAAACCTTCTGTATATTCAAGAGTATATCAGAAGCCTTGAGTGTTTTTTGGATCAAGGCGAAAAGGAAGAGCGTACTTATATAGCTTAACCAACACCTCAAACTGCTTCTCTGCCATTTGGCATTCGCACATTGGATGGATGCATTTGAAATGCATTGAGGCAGCGGTAGTAACAAATAGTAGGTATAAGATGTCTGCATTACGGTATATCAGGTGATAAGGACCATCGTCGTCCTTAGACACCTTATACATACATACGTACCCGTACTGTGGTATATGATGGAATAAATAAGGATAAGACAAATGTGGTGGTATATCACTATGTGGTGGCAGGTAGCGGCTGCCACTTATTTACTGCACCGAGGTAAGAAGTCATCATGCCGGAATCATCATTAGAGAAGACAAAAGAACTAAGTTGCTCCTGCAACTCTGCAGCTTCAATTTCGAATTTGCTTTCCCATCTTGTATATTCTATCAAAGTTTTTGAATTGAATAATTGGTTTCTGGGAATATGGTGGAACTCTCTCATCCTTTCAATTGGCATGGATTGGATATTCAGCAAGTTGGCAGTTTGGAAGTTGACGACGATTTTAGAGTTTATTGTCTGTCCGTATATAATGTATGTATGTATGCCTTTGCAATTGATTTGCAGTGGGATTCGTTTGGGAAAGTAAGAGACACAGAGAGTACAACTTCAATTGCTGATGCAAGCTGGAGTTTACCTATAGATAGATAGATAGAAGGACGATTAAGGATTAAGGCAAATTTTGTTAGAGTAAAGTTTTAAATGAATTTAAGTTAAGTTTCACTTTTGGTGTTTATGGAAATAGCACTTGGTTCGGTTGATGAATAGCAGATTGATGATGATGTTCTATGCCATGGTTTTCTTGTTTTGCATCATGATGGAAAATTGTAGATATATAGGAGATCCAATGAACAAGAAATACAGAAATACAGAACAGGCGAGCTCAAGAGAGATTGATGCACTGACAATCAATTGTCATGCAATTGCAATTGCATTTAATATTCATGAAGTTGATTCTTTTATGCTATTGGGAAATTATTATGAACACCAAGGGGTGTGTGTGTGAGTTAGATGACTGATGAATATATTAATTACATACAAGAGAGGTGACAACAGAAACAATAATGATAAGTGTGGTTGCATTGGAAAATTCATCAAAGTAGAAAAATACCTATGATTTTACAATTTTCTTCGGATTAGCTATTTATTCCTCCTTCCAGACTTGGGGACCCAAAATCCAATCCCTTCACTTCACGCCGCGCCGGCTTGAAAATTGTCTAGAAAAGACAAATGCAACCTTTGTCTGTAACATGTAAGGCGAGTGATATTATTTGTCAAGGACATTTTGTGTGAATTTCAATTTTCGGTCTACTTGCTTATGCAATGTTTGGGCTCCATTTTCAGGTGAAGTATTTTTAAGATGATATTTTTACAGACATACCTACAGGGTTGAAAAGGATTCAACTTGCACCAGCAAAACATTTGTAAAATTAATGTTTTATTTATTTTTGAATTCTAAATTCATTTTTTCGCCGAAATTTTTCATTAGCTTAAGACATATTCACTTAAACAACTTAATAAATATAGCACAATATTGTTAGTCGTTCGTTGTATTTCTTACAGTTTTTTTAAGTAATTTTTTTTAGAAAGATGCCCCTCATGACTGAATTGGGGGAATTAGACTCCCTGCCATACGTTTCTTTCTTGTCTCGACCCAACGAACACGATCTAGCTATTTATCAAATCTCATTGGAATCACCCTGTTTGAAGACGAAACAATTTTTTTTGTGTGTCACGAATGATCTCAGAAAGTATTGAATTCATTTAATTGAAACAAATTTTGGAATACTCTTTATTTGTACATAAATACTTAAGGCCATTGCTAGGTTTATAATATTTGAATATAATATTCCTTCCTTGAGTTTTACCCACAAGGAACCAGCAACCGTTGAATTGTCTTCTGGTACGAGTCTAGCATTAGGCTTATGAACGGATGTGGACGTAACTGTCCCAAAAGGCAAACAAGTATGAATAATCAAAAATTGTAATCATCTGACTTTCAACATTAACCATAGACTACAAAAAAAAACTAACTATTTATTACATCCCATTCCCATCATAGAGTTGTATACCTACATACGAGTATAGTTAAGAGAGTTAAGTGATAGATTTCTTTATTACGTCCGAGATAGCCCTAAAATTCCGTGCATGGTATATCAATTTTAATCCACCATTGAGTGCAATTTCACATTCCTACCACCACCACCAGCACCACAATCTGTTACTCATTCGAAACAAATTATTCCACCGAAAAATCCACTACACTCTTCCGGATTCTGTCAAAGGAATAAGCAATAAAATCAGCAATATCCCCCGCACCAACACCGCAGCGTCTCTCCATCTCTCTGTCATCCTCTTACATTCAAACCAACAAAGCTAAGTAATTGCACACTGGTGGCCCGGCCGCTTGATAGATGACCATCTACCCATTTTTATGTTCTATACTGGCTGTATATATTATCATAGTGCCACAATTGCGCCGCATGCTGTGTCGGCTATGGTGGACCAAAATTACAACGCCATATAGGTATATTTACAACGGAGCTCTTGGGGAATAATAAGAGTGGCGTAGAGGCACCGGCAAGCGGGAGGGGTTGGTTACGTTGTTGCAAAGGAAAGTCCATAATTGCGAATCCGTTTGCTAACAAATGTTCTTCTGAGCGTGTTTGAGAACATCACATCAGTTGGAAACTGACCACAAAATTCTGCAACAGACAAGGATCAAATCCCAAAACGCCAACAAAAAATACAAACATACATACCAAGAACTACATCACAAAACCCAAAGGGCATTTTGTGGGTGGGAAAAATAAAAAAAATGCAATTATTCCACGCACATCCGGGAAGAATGATTTTCGAGGCGGCAACACAGCGAAAAGTAGCACTCGCGTAGCATCAGGGCACAGAAACTTCCGAATCAGTCATTCAGTTGGCGCAATAAAGTCAAACGAATTCATGTAGCCAAGTAGTATAGTATCATTTGCCCGTCGTCCTCGTCGGTCGTTGTCGTTCACTAAATACACACAAAAAAATGTCACCAGCAGGCAGCAGAACATCGCAGCAAACCCAAACCATTATGTCACTATTCCACCAAATGCCAGTTGTGGTTACATCAGCTGAGGTCATTCAAAATACAGGAGCACTGTATAGGAAGGTACATGGCGAAGCTTTTGATAGTCATCAGTTAGTTTGTGAAGCTTGTTAAGAAGCTACATACTCGTATACATGGATTATATTCGACTTCTAAGTCTTATATTGTTTGCGTCATGTCGCGTCCTTCGTTAGGGATACAGACCCACAACAAAAAATCCCGCGCAGCGAAATCTTGTCGTTTAAAATTCAAAAAATCGGAAAAATATTTTGCTGCTACTATTAAGCGTGATTTTCAGTACTATTTTCAACAAAAAGTTTTATAGATAGGTATATAAGGGTGGAGCGTTTTTTAATGTGCGTGAAGTTAGCACCGCCATTTTCGAAAAAATCAGTTTTTCTGGAATGCGCCCAACTTGTTCTGACTTGTACCGTAGATATTTAATAAAATTCGCAACTTATCATATTGCGAAAAATAATACTTCGCATATTTGCAGCTTTTACGACCAAAAATAGATTTAACGAAGCGCCATTTTCGATTTTGAAAAGAATTATGTACTGAAATTTGTCCACTTGTACTGCTTTGTGCCATAATACTAAAAAGGAAATCACAACTTTGCAAATTTTCCAGTTATTTTTTTTTTTGTTTTTTTGTGATTTTGCGAAAAAAAACTTGTGCTGTGTTAGTTTTACTCAGTATATTTTTTTTTTTTTTTTTTAATTTAAGTCAAGTTCCGTGTAAAATTGTCATTTTCAATGGTTTGGTGTTGCGGGAGCAGGGCAAAGGACCCAAAAGCGAATTAGTCATGACCGAATTTCTGTGGAGTACAAGGATTCATATTTTAGCCGCACTAAAACGATGTGGAATCCTTAACCCGGCTTTATCTTTGCCTACCATTTCGGTATGCTGAACTTTAAAACCAATGTGCATCGGTATCTCCACTTTAACCCTTCCCTTTTTTCCTAACACTCGCGTTGCGTTTATTCATCTTAAGGGAACTAAAAACCCCTTTTGTGCACGCACATTATAAACAAAAAATTACATTTTTATCGATGTATGTATGTGTATTTAAAGTATGGGTTTTCGATAGGAAAACCCCCACATTTCAAAATCGAAATCTTTTTCTTCTCAAACTTTATTTGCAGCGTAACTATGGGTCCTAGTGACTTCAAGCGTCAAAATCCAGTTTGGCCATATCGTCTTATGTTTTTAGGAATTCAAAACAAAAAAATTAAATTTTAATGTTGAATATAGGTACATAGGTACATATATAATTTTTTTATAATTTTGTTAGTACAACAATTTTTACAAAATTTTAAAACTTTATTAAAAGTGTTTTTTTTTTTTTAATTATACCAAAAGGTTTAAGGTTTCCAAAATAAAATAAAAGCTGTCGCTGTCCAGGCCTTGCGTCGTTTCTTCATCGTCCAGGCTCTCCAGCTCACCTACTTTAAACATCCTAAGCCCCTTACCAACCTATCCATAGGGTCACCAAGCACTTTAACCATACAAATGAACCAACCCCTTTAGATCATAGATTTCTGGAATCTAGATCGATCGATCTTTCTTTTCATTTCTGCTTGGCATTTTATTGTTATTCTTACTACCCACTCAGACAAAAAATGGGTTAATGACGCAATCTACTCGAGTTAAATCTACAAAGTAAATGTATTAAAAGTAACCTGGATGACTCTGTTTAATGTAATCGATTAAAATAATCAAGAAATGTTTTGTTACATTAATCGAGAACCTTGATTTCAAGATAGTTTATTTTGAACGAGTTACATGTTTAAATCAAATGATATCAATTATTTTTTTTACAACAGTTTCTTGTTTGAATTAATAATCTTCTAATTAATTTCTATTTTATTGTTTAATTTAATTAAGGTTAAGCCAATCGATTATATTGGACTTAATTTTGCTGCATTAAATAAACTTCCCGTTTGATTTATCTAAATGGTGATGTTCAAAATAATGCAACTAATTTTTACTTGCGATATACGTAATATAGGGCAAGTTTAGGATTCGTGCAAAAAAAATTGAGATAATAATTTTCCCTAACCTTACGGTGATAGAGAACGCGAAAAAAGTGTGTCTCGAAATTCTGTCTGTCTGTCTGTATGTCCGTCTGTCCGTCTTTCTGTCTGTACCTCGACCTGCAGCCTAAACGGCTGAAACGATTTTCTTCAAACTTTAGACTAAAGGTTCTTATGTGATTCCCTAGAGGGGAAATTGAATTTTTTTTTAGATCAACAAATAACGGTACCTGTCATACAACCAATGTACAAAAATTGATTTATTTCAAAAACGGCTCTAACGATATGCAAAAAAAATTACGACGTACTAAAATTACTAAAATAAATATTTTGATAGAAAAAAAAAAAACATCCCATTGTTTGGTTATCAAATATCTCGTTAACTACTACACCGATTTCAACCAAAATTTATATGCGAAAGGTCGCTTACCATCCTAACAATTTTGCATATAAAACTTTTCGAAAAAATAATTTTTGGATTTTTAAAAAAATATTGAAATTTGTTTTTTGAAAATATAATATCTTGAAAACGGGCTAATGAATTTTTTTTTTAATATTTCGAAAAATTGTATTTTATTAAATACTAAAAGTTGGCATACCACATTTTATTTTTAAAAATGTTCAAGATTTTTTATATATAAAAAATTAATTTAAAAAAAACCGCTCTAACGAATTTTGAATTTTTTTTTTTATAAATTCATATTTATTAAACAAACCAGATGACATACTTTTTTTTGAGCATTATCTGTTTTAGGTATTATAATTACTAAATTATAATAATTATAATAATTGTATAAAATTGTTTTTAAAACTTTATTTTTAATGATCATAATGTTATGGAACCAATAAATATGTACATTGTCTATTTCAAGCTACGTTAAAGTTGTTAGCTACAAGAGCAATTTTTGTGCGATCCATTCGTGCCCATTTTTTATATGTACATTAGAGTGTCCGTTATTTCACAAACTCATTTTTTTTGATAGCACACCCCGTCAATCGAAAGTTTATACCGAAAGAAAAAACTATTGACCAAAAAAAAATTTTCCGAGGTAATTACCCCATGCTTTTAAGGTCTACTTTTCCCATACAAATTTGTGTGTGAATTTCACACTCTTCACATTTTTTTTTTTCTCTGGAAGTAAAACAGTTATTCTAAATTTTTTAGGGAATTCTGATTGATTTGTCGGTCCTTTAAAAAACTGCAATTGAAAATGTATTAAAACAAATTAAATTATAATTTATTTCTATTTTTTAAGTTAATAAATACTTTAATATTATTTATTTTTCTCTTATTTTTCTGTCTCGATCTTCAGCAGTTTTTGTTGTTTTTTTGTATTGATTATCAATAAGTAATAAGCTTTTTAAAAACTGCATTAAACAAATAGTGAAAGCAAATTAGAAATAAAGTATTTCAATTTTCCAAAATATTAAATATTTTTATTTTTTATCAAATAATTTTTTTTTTTATTAATTTTTGAATGTGGTTTTTTAACAAGATATTCGTCAAAACACATCATTTAAAAAAACTTTTTTTGATAACAAAAAAAAAATAAATACCCCAAAAAATTGAAATAAAATATTTCTAATTTGTTTTCACTATTTTTTTGAATGCAGTTTTTTCTTTAAACTTATTACTTATTGATAACCAATAAAAAAAAAAAGTTTATTAACTTAAAAAATAGAAACAAATTATAATTTCATTTGTTTTAATACATTTTTTTATTGCAGTTTTTTAAAGGACCGATAAGTCAATCAGAATTTCCAAAAAAAAATTAAATAACTATTATACTTCCAGATAAAAAAAAATAAAATGTGAAGAGTGTGAAATTCCCATACAAATTTGTATGGGAAAAGTAAGTACGGGTTAATGACCTCGGAAAATAATTTTGTTGGTCAATAATTTTTTATTTCGGCACAAACTTAGGACTGACGGGGTGTGCTATCCAAAAAATGAGTTTGGGAAATAACGGACACCCTAATGTACATACAATACCTGCAAATCTTTTTGGTTGAAATACCTTATTATTAGTTATTTCCATTTAGTACAGAACATTTCAACCGAGAAGATTTGCTGTCTTAATTAAATAAATTAGCTAAGAGCAAACTTTTCATTGGTTACTAATAAAAGATCTTTTATTTACTTAACTGGTTATACCAACCACTTTAACTTTGAATACAATAGCCTAGAAATAGTTTAATTAAAAATTTAGTACACGGTTACTGTATCAGTGTGTAAAATTAAACCTATTTGTTTAATCGAGTTGCATCATGATAAATTATTATTATAATTTAATTTTAGGGCTACTGCCTCTTGCGAGGAATTGACAAATCCTCCAAGAGTACCACTTGAAACTTGAAACGAATAAGTGCTTCTCGTCTAGCCGTTCGGATTCGGCATAAAATTGTAGGTCCCTTCTATTCCTGTCGACAGGCGCACACAGGAATGGTTGCTAGTTGTTAGTCACTAACGAGCCGTCGTGCCATCCAATTTTTTTTTTTTTATTTATTATTATTATTATTATTATTATTATTATTATATTTATTGTAGCATAATAAATATTATCACAAAATGCATGAATTGCATAATTTACAAAGATATGGTTATATTCTACCTTACTAATGTCAATTATAAATACAGTTTATTATAAAATAAATCAAAAGAATGGTATTCGAAGAAAAAACTACTAAAAAAAACTTCATCCAATGTTGAAAAAAAAAAAAAAAATTGTTTATTGTATATCTATCTAACTAAACCTACGTCTATTTAGAGAAGGCGGAAGATGAGTTTCTTGATTTTATTCATCCTCATTGCAAGCAAATATGTTCAAGTATATATTTTACACTGTGGTTTTGTTATAAATAAATAAATAAAATTAAATAAATAAATAAATCAACATAGATAATTTAATAAGTTAACAAACAAATTAATAAATAAATAATCAAATAATTGATTAATTATTAAAAAAATTGTTTTAGAATCAGTCTTAATAAATACTACCTAGCATAATATCACAATTCAGTTTTGTATCACGTTAAAAACAAATAAATAAATTATATATATTTAAATAACCAAATAAATAAATATATAAAGAAATAAGAAATCAATAAATAAATAAATATTAAATAAATAAATAATTGAACAGATAAGTAAAAATAAATAAATAATTATATACACAAAATATTTTAAATAAATAGGTAACAAGGAATATATTATAATAATAATAAATGGACATGAATTAGATTCAAACAAATTATTGTACAATTAATAAATACGAGTTCACATAAACTTGCTATGAAACCAAAATTGAAATCAGTATATTATCTGATGTTTCACAAGACAAATTATAGTTTTCATTTAACTTAAGAATTCTATCTCGTACATATTCGATATTTGATAAGATGTGCAGGTCTTCTGTGGAAAAATGCCACGGTAAATTTAACATCATTTTTAAAACTTGATTTTGGCTTATTTGAAGCCTTCTAATATGTGTTTTCGAACATTGCCCCCAGCTGGTGATAGTGACCCGTAAAATATTAAAGCTTGAAATATTGATTTGAAAATAAGAAGTTTATTATCAGTACTTATTTTGGACCACCTGTATAAATGGATAAAGAATTTTAATTGTCACATTGATTTTTTTAATTATTTGTTAGGTTTGTAATCCACATGTAAGTTTTGCATCAAGGAGTACACCAAGATCTTGAGCTTTTGTATCCCAATTTACATTAGAACCGCCGATTTGAAGGGTGTTGCTTGGTAAGAGGCGAGCTTTTCTTTTACGGGTAAAAAAGACAGCTTGCGTCTAAGCAGCATTCAATTTGATTTTCCAATAATTAACGTAAATTAGGGAAATCTGTTGTAAATAATATATTTAAGATTGGACCAAGAACAGATCCTTGGGGTACACCTGCTTTAATATTGAAAACTTCAGACATACAATTGTTAACAAATACATTGAATCTTCTTGAAACAAGAAAAGATTTTATTATTTTAATCAGGTACATTGGAAAGTTTCAAGTTTGTGCAGAAGGCCATTATGCCAGAAGACGCTTTTTCAATATCAAGTAGTAGTACTTGTTCCTAACAACAAATTATTTTTTACATCCCTTGTAATTCTGTGTCCTTGATGTACAGTACTGTGGTAAGCTCTAAAACCAAATTGTTCAGGAGGTAGCAGGCTGTTTTGGTTTATGTGAGCAATAAGTTTAGTTTTGATGAGATTTTCGAAACATTTGCTCAGAGAACTAAGCAGACTGATTGGCCTGTAGTTCAAAGGTTCACTTGCACTTTTACCTGACTTAAATATAGGGATAATTTTTGCTGTCTTCCATTCCAAAGGAAAATAACCTAGTTATAACGAGTAATACAGCTGTTTTAAAAACTTTATACCAGCCCTGGGAAGATTTTTTAATACATGTTTTTAAGTTTATCAAATCCTACAGATTTTCTTGTTTCTATATTTTATACTATATTTTGTATATCTTTCATGGAGACAAGACACCCATCCAAATTAATTCCACTCCTATCTATAAAATTAACAGATATATTAACTGCAGATTTAACTTAATTATTGCCAGGTACACTCGGTCTCAGCTAAAATGTTCGCTTTCTCTGAGTTTGATAGCATAAGTGTATTACTAATTTTTAAAGCAGGAATATGCGTTTTACTTTTTTATAACTTTGAAAATATTCCAAAATGGTTTTCTGGACTTTTCCAAGCTTTACAGTTTAAGATTCCAAGATTCCTATTTCTAAAATTATTAATAGAGTCTTTTATCAAAGCGTTAATCTCTTGTTCTCATCCATCTTGTTCTTAGGCTGTTTCTAATCTTAATGTTTTGAATAATATCAGGGCAATTGGTTTGTACTTTCAAATCTTATATTTTTCTTTGGTACAGCTTGTTCAACACTTTCAAAAACTGAAGTTGTGAAAAATGATATACTCTGATCAATGTCACTTTCATTTACTTCTTCTGTAAGAAGATCAGGTATAGTTTCAAGTTTATTACGCATTTTTCTCTTATAAATACACCAATTTGCATTTTTAAAATCGAAAACCTCATTTCTTTGAACAAGAGGAGACTCAAAAACCCCAATATTGACTGCCAGACCATGAGAACTTAATTCGTTCATAACCATAGGTTGACAGAAAATTCCTGGCATATTAGTAAGGAAAATATCCAAAGTTGAGGGATTTGCACGATTGTTTGCAGGGTAGTACGTTGGGTGAGGGGAGTACAAAATATCAAACGGATGTCTCGTATTTAAATTCGCAAGCAGGTATTAGCCCTTATAAAACCCCAATTTCTATGCCTACTTTTGAAATAACCACCTACTAAAAACACATCATTCATACTAACTAATTTCCTCAAGTCATTATTAAAGTCAAATCGTTCTTGTGGTGAAGCTGCCACCTGCAAAATAACCTGAAAATATTTTAATTGAAGAACCATTGATTGGAGGAATCTCAATACGAACGTTTTGAATGATTTTAGTATTTACAATTGGCATAACTTTATGCTGTATTGTATGTATTTATGCACTACGACGGCAACACCACCACCCCTTCTCTTATCTCTGTCTAGACGATAACAATAATAATCCTTATTTGATAATATATCATCAAAGCTAAGCCAAGTATCAGAAACAAAACCTACATCTGTGTTAAATTTGCCTTAAAAAGCAAAAAACTCAATTGATTTACTTCGAACACTTCTAGCATTCCAACATATTATTTTCAAAGATAAACTGTTCATTTAGATGTATTTATAAATATTTAATAGCTAATTGTGCAATTACATTGAACTGATCAGCCTTAGTAATACATTATTTAGCCAAAAAAATAATAATTTCTTCTGTCAGCTGATTGACTTCTTCCATCGAGAAAAGGTCGTTGGCCTTGTTGGTGGAAGCGATGTGGATTATTGTTGTCCATGCGTTGCACTCAATGGCAGCGATGGCAGATTAAGATATCACTGGCAGTGTCGCCGCAAGCTGAAATGAGAAGTCGCTAGACCAACCTCCAAAAGTCGCTAGATTGTCTGAAATTTGGGGGCCAAAAAGTCGCTAGAAGTCGCTAGACCACAAATGTTAAATAAAGCCTTAACTAAATAGACCTACTTTTGTTCAAAAGTACAAAAGTGAGAAATTAACATTCTCGCCAAGGAAAGATGCTTGCAAAAAAACATACGAAAATTGGTCTGACACATAAATTAAACCACCATGCACAATTTTCCATTGTTTTTTTTGCAAGCAGGTGTCTTTAGAATAGATATTTATTTCCCACTTGTGTACTTTTGTACAAAAGTATACCTATGTAGTTAAGCCTTAAGTGTTAAAAAAAATTCTCGTTGAATAACTTTTTATTTTTTGTTTAAAAATTTAAAGTAAAGGCCAAACTACAAAGACCTACTTTTTGCAAAAAGTGAGAAATAATTATCTATGCTGAAGACGCCTGCTTACAAAAAAACAAATAAAAATTGTGAATGATTGCTTAATTTATAGATCAGAACAATTTTCTTATGTTTTTGTGCAACCATGTTTCTTTAGTGATCATTTTAATTTCTCACTTTTGCACTTTTTGCAAAAATTAGGTATAGTCTTAAATTAACAAAAAACTTTGGACTATAATAAATATGAAACAGATGAATTGCTTAAAGCAGACTACTGCGCTCACTCGCACTTACATTTTGCATATGTTTTGATGTGTGTGTGACTGTGTGTAGTGAATTTCAGTACCCAATTAATGGAAATAGAAAATTTCAAGAATGAAAAATCACCAGGGCCATTTCAAAATAAAAGTAGTCTTTGCGTGTCGAAACTCACAAATTCTTACCTTCAAAAGTCGCTAGAATAGTCGCTAGAAATAATCTAGCGACATAAAAATATTTTTTGTCGCGGAAGAAATTGAAATGTGGCTAGAACTAGCGACAAAGTCGCTAGAACGGCAACCCTAATCACTGGTGTAGTGCGTGTAGTAGCGACATTTCTTTGACGCGGATTAACTGGGGGAAATTCGGAAGTATTTAGTGTATATGCCTGTGGCATGCGATGCGGTGGTCTTGATCTTGTGGTTGCATTTTTTATTTTTAAAAGTTAAATTCTTTCGTTCAAAAAAAAAAAAAAAAAAAAATATGTCGATTGTTAATCAAGATATGTAGATCACAAATTAATTTTTTTATTTTATTACTGAAAGTGTTTTTAAGTATATAAAGTACATCAACAAAAAAGACTTTCACTCGGAGGCAATGTAATCTTTAAAACGTTTTTTTTTTTTAATTGGCGCAGAGAACTTTTAAATCTAATTATATCTTATTCTCTTTATTTTAAATCCGAAGAGAGAAGTGAGAGCATGGTGCGCGTTTTTAAAATAAAACTGTTTGAGTAAGAGACTCAGGAAACTTATAGTAAAAGAGTCGACATAAATTGTGGGTAATGGAGGTGTATCAGAAAAGCTAATGACGTGGGCTTATAGGTGTGGTCCGTGATAACGGATACAAAAGTGTTTGCACTATTTTGTATAGCTTAAGGTGAGGGAGGGGTGGGTTTTGTTTAAAATAAGCGATTTTTCTGATTTTTGTTTAAGGTGTGTAACCATTTTAATTCATATAGATATTTAATAAGAAAAATGGTGCCCCGTAATTTGTACTAAGTTTCAATACCTTTATTTCGATGATTCAATTAATAGAAGCTTCTAAGCTTCTTAACCGAACCTTATCGGGGAACAATCAACAAAAAAAGTCTTCACAAAAAAGAACGTGGTTCGCTTAAAAATCTTATTTTTTGAGTTCTATTAATTAGATCGTCACGGTTTAGCTATTGAGACCTAGGATAAAAGACCAATTCTTGTCGGTTTTTTTACTGAAAAGTTTACTTTCCGCGATCAAAATGCACCAATTTCTTGTTCCGATTTATATACACGTGTCGAAATTGCGATTTGGTATATTATTGTGGTCCTTATAAATGTCATTGTCTTATTTTGAATAACGCACCCCCTAATTAGTTTAAAATAAATACAAAAAAAAAAATACTATAAGACTTTAGCACATTTTTTTAACGTTAACCTGACACCCCAAGATGTCTGAAGTTTTGTATGGGAAATACCATGTATTTTTGTATATGCAACTTTAAAAATTCATAACTTTAGTTATGATTGATAAAGAAAATTGAATTTTCGCACACATGTAGTAACTTTTGTCATTTTTTAAAAAAAAGTATTAAAACAAAAAATTTGAATATTAAAATTTAATAAATTAATGGCTATAAGTAGGGAAATAACTGTTTTTAGTTTTTTTCTGATACATTTTTATAAATATGACAAAAGTGACTACACCTGGTAGGAAGCAACAACCTTGATTATTTGCATAACCTACAACTTTATTTGTCTGCCAATGAGATGAAAACCATCACCCATCATAGAGTACCATGTAGGTAACGTACCGCAACTCTCAACTTAACTCTGTGGCAACAACCCGCTCTTACAAGTTAGCCATTATACTTTTACCAGACCTCAAATACCTGTCAGTGCATCCGCTGAACCACTTTTTTCCACTCATATTGTACCCAGAGAGAAAAACCAATGATGTCCCTACGGCAGGACAAGAAATAACTGTCCTGCAAAACTACACACTACCTATACCTTAACCTATTCCTCTATACCACCTAGTGGACATCTTCTCCAGAATACCCAAGTGTCATCATTATACCAACGGAAAATCCAAAAAGGGAGTCGCTCAACTCGATGTAAGCTGGGACAGCCACCCTTGCCAATATTTCTTTATACCAGGAAAAGTGTTTTCGCAGAAATATAACATAGTTGTTGGAGCATTCCAAAAATTTCTAACATCGCATCGTCGGTCGTAGATCCCATTGAAAATGTCAAAATACCGCAAACATTGTGTTGGACATGCTTTAATTGTGGTCATGATGCTAAAAGGGGAGAAGAGGGCAAGCAAGTGTGTACATGGGGGTGAGAGTAACTGACCGTCCCTGGATGCTTAATTATGTCCCTCCGTTGCGTTGTCCGGTCATCAGTGTAAAAGCGGTTATGTAAATAAATATCCCCTTTGACCTTTGCCTGCTGCACACAATACAATGATTGTCCCTTGTTTGCAATTAGTTGCATTTGTTAGGGGCAAATGGGCCTGGAGGGGCGCTGCACTGTAGTGCCAGTGGTGGTGCGTATATACAGGGCAGCAAAAATGCATTGCATATTGAAAAATTTCCAACCAAAGGACGAAGTCGGAATATATATGTGGGTACACATATAAACACACGAAACGAAATAGACGGGCGGACGACGACGCCGACGGACGTGTTGAGAGTCCTTTTTACGCGCGGGAATTTAAATTAACATTTTGGATGACATTTAGTTGCCCGTTTTTGTGTGTTGTCATGCGTTTGTGTGTATTTTGTTGGCTAACTAATCAAAATTGTATTGCTTTTTGGTGACACATGGTCTCTGCTCTCTTTCTATATGCGGGTGTGGATGCGGTAGAGTGGTAAAATGTGTTGGTTTAAATGTATACGTGCATTTATTGGCATGAATTGAATGGCCCTTATTCACACAGTCAATTGTTTTGACATTTTGTTTGTTTTTTTATTTTCCATCAGGGAGAGATTTAACCCGAAATAGGGACTGAGGGTTTTGTGAACGTGTATACCTATATTAAATAAATAATGAATACGCTGGGAATGGAAACATTGGTAGATTTTCAAAATATTGATCAAGGCGTATTTTTGACGACCATTGATATGATTTTCTAGCAAATAATGAAAAGGGATTTTCATCAAAATATGTGGGGCCTTAAATGGCCTGCAGATTCAGGTGTTCCTGGCATCATTCATTGAGTCGTTTTGAGAATATTATAGGTACATTTTCCAAATACATACTTTTTTATTTGTTTTATTTCTGGAGATATTTGATTTTGTGCTCTTAATAGTACAGTTAATAGGAGTATCAGTACATAATTATAGCATTCGGAAAATATCTTTTTGATTAGTCACATTCAACTAAGTACATACTTTTATACATTCATTCAAAAACCAATATGTACTTAGAAATAGATTCATCAACCCATTCTTTGAATATTAAATCTTAAGAAAAAAAAAAATGGAACAAGTGAATAAATTGCAAGACTGGATCGCACAAACTTGCTCTCGTAGCTAACTACTTTAACGTAGCTAGAATTTGATGATTAACAAATGTATTGGTTCCATAATATTAAGTTAATGTCCAAGTATAACATTGGCACATAACCCAAAGACACTCATCTTAGTGAAGATTGAGTTATCGTAAACAACAAATAATAACGGAAATCAATTTATAAACAAAACAGCATATTGTCACGTATTGGACATAACAATTCAATCATGAATGAAATTGATACTCCTGGGTACAAGTGTTCCAGATCTAGTAAGGATGACATCATCGCCCCCCCCCTACCATTAGATATCATCTGTGAAAATATTAAGTTAGCTTTTAAGAAAGATATTTCATGTGAATCAGTTTTAAGTAAGATACCGTAGAGATAAGTTTTAAGAAAGAGTCCGAAGTGATCGGAATAATAAAGTATCTTTTATAAAAGTCACTTGATGTAAATCAAATATTTATTTATTATATCATTAAAAAAATGTTTTAAAAACAATTTTAATATAAATAATCACCATAAATTATTATAAATTTTTTATTTTAATAGCTAAAAAAACGCTAGAGCTCAAAATAAATTATGCCATATAATTTATTTGATAAATATGTAGCTATGAATATGAATTTATAAAAACAAAAATCATTCATAGATGTCTGAGAACTTGAAAATATTCTCATTCGGCTGTTTTGGTCGTATTGTTAATTAATGAAAATACATTTTCATCTCTTTTCCCTACGTTTCGACGGTTTTTTGCCATCACCTTCTTGTTTGGTTGTACCAACATAGCACAAGTCGCAGTTTTCGTCAGCATTGCCAAGGCAGTTTATTTTGTATACAACATCTGTGCGTCTGTCCTTCTCTGTCTTGGTCTTCAAGTTGCTGAAAAGTGGTGCAAGAGTCTTGTTAGATTTGTACGCAAGGTTGACATTATCGGTGTTCTTTTTCATCATTTACTTAAAATTTTCCGAAAGTTTATGAACATACACTACACTCTTATAAGCGCATCTCTCCTTGTCCAAGATTCTATCAGCAGGAACTTTCTGTTTTTGCCGTAGTAATAAGCCCCGCGTGATAGTAACTGGATAGCCATTGTCTGTCAGAATCTGAGTCACTTTCTTCTCATTGGCGGTGTGGAATTCCTGATCACTCAACGCAAAGACTTTGCTGACGAGATTTGATGCTGTGCTTATAGGAATCTGTTTTGCCTGGTTGGACCTGAAGTTGATAAGTTTTCCCGAAGCCGTATCTTTCTGATGCCAGTTGAAAGAGAGTCGTTCATTGATGCGAGTGATCTAAGTTATAGTAAGTTTTCCACCATGTTCTGCTTAAAATGTTCCTATGTTTGAAATGTAATAAAAGATCCCCTGAAGATGATGGCAACAATCGCCGAAACGTAGAGAAAAGAGATGAAAATGTATTTTCATTACGACCAAAACAGCCGAATGAGAATATTTTCAAATTCTCAGACATCTATAACTATTCAACTACTTAGTCAAATTACTCATCAACAAAAACAAAAATCGTTAGAGTGGTTTTCTTAAATATTAATTTCTTATATACCTACTATAAATTTTTTGAACATTTTTGAAAATAAAATTTGGAATGCCAACTTGTAGTTTTAAATAAAATACAATTTTGCACAAAATTAAAAAAAAATATTCGGTAACCCGTTTTTCCAGATATTGAATTAAAAAAAAAAATCAATATTATTTTAGAAATCCAAAAACTATTTCTACGAAAATGTATGTATTCAAAATGTTTAAAATTATGAAGGGCCTCTTGTATTAAAATTGTGGCTGTTCTCTATCATCGTTCAATTTTTTTTTACAATCCTAAACTTGCACTTTATTATCTACATTATATCGCAAGTAAAATTGAGGCGTATATTTTCACCAATTTTTAACTTAAATTGGTTTCGATCCGTTTTATAAAAGGCTTGAGCGTAGGCGTTAGGCAATAACGGCCAAGGCAAAAGCGCTCAAATCAATTTGGTATTATCGTCAAAAAACTATTTTATCGCCCAAAAATAAATTAAAAAAGGGAAATATTGCCCAAATAAATTTGCTGACCCCAATTATAAAATGGAAATATCGCCCGAAAATTGAACATGTAAATTGTTTTTGTAAAGTTTGGTGGTTCTTTCCTCAATTTTGGGCGATTTTTCCAAACAAAATTTCAATGGATTTTATTGTCAATAGTTTTATTTAACAAAGAGTTTCTTAGGTGGCCCGCTTACCGGGTTCAGGAATTTGAACTCCCTTTTCGGGTCCTCTGTCCCGCTCACGTGACTCCGTCGCTCCACTTAGGGTATGCTTAGTCGCCACGCAGGCGCCTAAGTTGTAAGTTAGTGTGTTTTTTTTTTAATCAATGATTTCTCGATTAGTTTTGTTTTTGTTAAATTTTCCTATGCTTAAATTTCTTTTAAATAATTTTCTAACCATCTATTTTGACAGAAAATCTATTTTTCAAGAAAAAGTTTCTTAAATTAAATTGTCAATTTCGGCTTAGTTTTCAAGTTATACCAAACATATTGAAAACTAAATAGTGTGGCCATTCTCTCAAAAACGCATGAGTGAAATTGGACGAATTTTTTGATTTAAGGAAGAAAGCCAGACTGGTTCCTGGTACCTTAGGTCCGAAGTAATAAAACCAAATAGACTCATTATCCTGACAAAATTATATTAACATACTGCAATTTGCTGGAAATGTTCAAAATAGTGTCCTCAAATGCGTTCAAATGCGTCATCAGTTTTTCTTTGTTAAATTTAATTTTATTCAATACAAGCTGATCCAAGCTCACGTTGTTTTGCAATATTTTAAAAATAATATTTTGTTGGTTTAACACAGTGCGAGCATTTAGGAAACAGTAGGAGGATTTAGTAGGAGAAACCGATGTACATTCGTCTTAAATGTCTGGGCATTGAAATGGGGAGGAAAAACAGAGTCGGTTAAGGAATTCCACATTCGTGTCGTTCGGCAAAAGAAAGAATGTCTGTACTTAACTGTACGTGTACGTCCGAAATTTGGCTCGAGGGTATACCGATGCGCATTCCCAGCAACGCGAGTATTACGGTGAATTTTTTTTAGTGGGGGAATGCAACTCGCTATTTCACTAGAACATTGTTTAAAGAAGTAGCGATAAAACAGAGAAAGGCAAGAGACGTTTCGACGATGTTGCAACGAAACAATTTTTTCGGAAATTGCTCTGTCACCTATCAGTCTTAAAGCTCTTCTCTGAATTCTGTCCAGTAGGTGCAAAGATGTTTTTGATGCACCACACCAGATATGAGAATTATATTCCAGTTTCGGACGTATGTAGGCCTTATAAATTGTGGCCAGATCAGAGGGGGGAAAAAAGTTTTTACATCGTCTTAGGAAACCTAAGCATTTGGCCGCATTTTTAGTTATATCCAGTATGTGGTCATTCATGAATATGAAAAGCTGAGGGTGCTGTCATCAGCAAAACAGTTAAGTGGATTAGGAGTTTCGGACAAAAGATCATTAATTAAAATGAGAAAAAGAGTCGGAGACAAAACAGAGCCTTGAGGGACACCAGCATTTATTTTACGAACTTCAGACTTAAAGCCATCCAAAACAACTTGAATTGAACGGTCAGAGAGGCAATTACTAATCCAACGAATAAGAGATACATCAATACTAAACGCACTCATTTTTGATAGAAGAGCAGGATACCAGACTCTATCGAATGCCTTAGAAACATCAAGCGCAATAATCTTACTTTCTCCAAAACGATGTAAGGATTGGTTCCACTTTTCAGTGAGATATGCCATTAGATCACCAGTGGATCTATTACTGCGAAAACCATATTGACGATCATTAAAAAGGATTATGTTCTTCAAGATATATCTTAAGCTGTCGATTGATTAGTGTTTCCATGACCTTGGACAAAAGGGACGTCAGTGCGATTGGCCGATAATAAGAGGGTGAAGAGGATGCGCCTTTTTTTGGGGACTGGTTGGACGAAAGCTGTTTTCCAACTTTTCGGGAAGTATCCTGTTAAATAGGAAAGATAAAAAAAGTTTGCGCAGTGGTTTTGCCAATGTGGATGAACATCTCTTCAGAACAATGGGTGATATACCATGCGGCCCAGCAGATTTGTGAATATCGAGATCTTTTAATATTCTTGCACTGTGTTAAACCAACATTTTAAGGGTAGTCATAATCCCTTGAGTGCGTGTTAATTATAAAAATAAAAAAAATAAAAAATGTATCCTATGTATATTAAAATAATAAGAGTGAACATTTGGGTTAACCGTTAACTTGAAAGAAAAAAATTGAAACTAAATATTAAAAATTGATGTTATAAAAATTTAAACAAATTATGAAATAAAAGAAGCTTATATTAATTTTATAAACAATAAATCATATCGCGCATGTAGTAACACAAAAATGTTTTTTTAGAAAAGTTACTAGGATAATGAGGATTATTCTTAATCAAAATGTAGAATAATGATCAATATTATGTTTTTTACTCACCACGCATGTTGTTGATTTTTTGGTTTCGGATCCGTTTCTGTCCTTCTTGCAGTTCTTCAGACTCAGAGGAACTATCTGTTTGAAGAACTGGTTGAAATGGTGGAAGAATTGCTGTAAAAATGAGGATCTACGCCAGAATCGTCAAAATCACTTTCAAAACTGTGAATAATAATAACTAGAATAATTTTAACTATATGCCAGTAAGACCTCAGGTCTTTTAAATGCAATGCACGGTATTAGTTAAAAGGAAAAGAAGGAAATGATTTTTGTTGGCACAGTGGATTGAGAATTAGATGTTAATTATCTCATGAAATTCCACGGGTGGCACCCAGTTGAAACTGGGGAATACAGAAAAGAATGCTTCCTAGACTGGGGCTCGAACCCACACGTCCAAGTTAGCAGTACAACACTATGTCCACTAAGACATTGCCACCCGCGTATTTATTGCCACCCGCGTGTGTATTTGGCAAACCGTGTCATAATAAAGTTTGGCTTTGGTAAGACAAATTTGGGCTAGGATTTCTGGGTTTTGCGAAATTGTTTAAAAATTATTCAAAGCCTTATTTAATTAATGTGGTTGCCATTTCATCAAAATCTCGAGTTTTCTCGTTAACCTGTACTTAGGTACTGGCCTTTCGCCTGTGAAGCTTGCTGTATTATTTAGGATTGAATGTTTAATTTTTTTTATTTCAGTAGTTATATAGGGTGTTGATAAGCTCAAAACATCTCCAGAGGTCGTTAAAGTTCATTTGGCTCGTTTTGAAACAAATCAAACAAGTCGAAATATTTCAAATTGGAAAATATTTTTTGTTAGCTAAGTGCACCATAAATCTTGAGCGACTAAAGGAATTCATTATAAAATACCTTCCGCAAAATAGCACCAGTTAACAAATCAAAACCGAAAAACAACACTACGTTTTCAAAGGTTTTTGATACGATGATTCCCAATCTGGATTCAAGCCAAGGTCAGCGTATCAAAATTATAGTTTTTCTTAACTAGTGTAATTTAGTCATCTAAAGTGTCATAACTCGAAAAGAACATGAACAAATGTATGAGAAAAGGCTTCTTTTCGAATTAGTCTTTGTAAAATGTCTGCTATAACAAGCTAAAGGTTTAATTTAAAATTGGAAGCATTTGGTATTTAATTGGACTTTGAAAACTTAAATTTGTATTAAAACAAAACTGTATTAACTGTAAATTGAAACTTTTCATTTTTCTAAAGTGCAGGAACTAAAAATAATATAGAGGATTTATAATTAAATCAATCAACTTAAACTCAAAATTAAGAAAACATTTTTCCACAGAAAAGACCCTAGAAATGTTTTAACTCAAAATACAACACCTAATTTTTTGATACTTTATCCACTAAAACGACACAAATCAAATTAAGACACTTTTGATATTTATTGCACAACAAGAATAACATCATTACTAAAAATATGTCGTTTTTGTCCAAGCACATTTGATTTAAACTTAAACATCTAAAACGACATTTTTTACTTTTTGAAAAAAAAAAACTATTCAACTTAAATCATTGGCAACTAGCTAGAAACGTGCCAGAAAATTTCAAGTATTTTTTGTGTCTAAAACTAAAAAAAATATGTTTTTTGAGTTGTGACACTTTTGTACGACATGTGCGATGTGGAATAGGCTATTAATCTTTCAACTGCAGCTTTGTTTCCTGATTTCCACATCAGTAAAACTATCAAACGGAAATAATATAATGAGATGACCATCTTTCACCCTGAAGATATAACATCCTCTCTCTAAACATAGAATTCCAATATCCAAGTTGTTGCATTTTGCCAGCAAATCTACTCGCATTTCGTTGAAATTCATATAAGAATTTTCGAAATAGCTAGTGTTTTTGTACGTATGGTTGGTTATTTTTATGAGATTTGAGCTTTGCAAAAGAAACATATAATCTGAAGCCATCGTACTCATATTTTATACTCCATCCGATATTCAATACTCAGTTTATGTTGTCAATTCTATGCTAAGGAGATAAAAGGGAACTATACAACACAGACATTACTGTATGGTACATACCGATGTTTGGGTTTTTTGTTCGAATCGAGATTCCAAAAAAAAAACATCTCACAATATAAGTATAAAAGATACTATTTCAAGTGAAGGCTTCACACAGAGAAGCGTAATGATAAGCTTGACTGGAGAGGACATAATGGTGTTATGTACCGTACAGCCTCTCTTGTGCTGTGCGTTTGTTATTTCTTTGAATATGTTTGCTCGAACTAAACTAAAATGCCATGAAAGGTTCCTCCTTACATATTGGTCCTTTAAATTTGAGTATGCATTTTCCGTTTGAATTTGGAATGGATATAATAGCCAATGGTTGGTTAGTTGAGTATTTCCATTGTGGTTTCTTTTTTCTCTTTTCGAGAAAATAAAAACATACGCTAGCCAAAAAAAAGGCTATAAGGATATCCGATACAATGCAAGTGTAAAAGGAAAACTTCTGACGCGGTTTATTGTTCTGCACTCTGCCTGCAGTTGCTTTCAACATTTCAAACCGAAATGTGAAGACATATGCTTCAAGTAATTCGAGAGGCGGTACAGATATATCAAACTGCAGAGACTGCGATATAGGTTTTGTATATATTAAGTATATTCTTTGTATAGCAACACTCTTGCTATTGCATTGTTTTTGAAAGAAGGCATACCATCCTTTGGTTGACGTTAGAAATGCATTTATGTATTTTCGTTGAATCTCTGCCAAAAAACAACTGTCATAGAAGACTACCGGAAGGCATTTTTGCATGTTCTGTTAGATCGTATGTTATATTCTTCATCATTGAAACAGATATATAGAGTCCACACTGTTTATGAACTACACGTATTGATATAAAATGAATTTGATATTGATATGGCAGTTGAACGTAAAGACCTCTTGAACACGTTATAATTCTGGCAATGAGGAATAAAATAAAAAAAAGGAAAGACTTTGTAGATAATATTATATAATAAAAAAAAAGGAAAGACTTTGTAGATAATATTAAAAAAAAAATGGGCTCAAAACCTTACCTACCATTCATATTTTATAAATTGAAAAGATTATAATAAAGCCCTTGAATAAACTTTTCACAACAAAACTATCTTTTGTTGAATTTTTGTTTCCCTTTGGTAATTCTTTATGTTGAAATTTATTATTTTAAAATTATTATACCGAACCGGTTATTAAGTATAGGGTCAGGTGAAACTAACAAATAGGTACTGACCAAATATTGATGCTTAAAACTTGACAACGACTGGACCGAATAAGGGAACTTTCTTCTACGGGTTTGTTCGAAGTTACTACGCGAAGGTTTAGCAAAAATAAAAGTCGAACAATGCTCAACAGGTGGCGTTTTAGGTGCAAATTTCGTTTTGTCAGCACCATAACTCGAGAATTGATCGTTAGATGTTTACTTTTTTGGATTTAATGGATTTGTATTGGCCCAAGGAAGAACCCAGCCGAAAATAGAACATAAAATGTTTTCTACCATAAAGCACTTCAGTGAAAAAGCGTGATGACCGAAACGTGAATCATTTCGATTTGATTGAAACTGATCCATTATATTTCATAGAGTTTTTGAATAAAGAATTTGAATTGACCGAATTATGGTCATCGAGCAGCATGTGCTATGCTCAGAATTAATATTTTCACTTCATTAACGAAATTGTGCATCAGAACGAAGTTCGCTTGGTCAGCTTGTAAGTTGGGTGGAATGAATGAATGAATGAATCAATTCGGGGTTTGATGCACTGCGACCTTTGATCTATTGTGCCCCCATCTAGAGCTCAATGAGATTGTTCACTTAAAGCTCATCCTCCAATTTAAGTTCTTTTATAAACTTAAGTATTTGGAGTATTTTCAGTGAGGGTATAGGTCCCTCTCCTCTATCTGGTAATTTCCCAGATATCTGTGCCTTTGATGCACAAGTGCATTGCATTTGCCTAATATGTGGTCAGGTGTTTCCTCCTGAATGTTGCAGAATCTACAAGTTGCACTGCTCACTAAGCCGAAAATACTGAGATGTCTTTTTAGTTTGCAGTGTCGAGTGAGTAAACCCGTTATTATTCTTAGGCTGTTCCTGCAGGGATTTATGCAGGCTTTGTAGCGTTCTTGGTTGTAGTTCCCAAGTAGTAATTTGGCTTGCCTCAGTTTTGGGAGTTCTTTCCAAATGTTGGATCTTTTTGCCTCCTCTTCTGATTTGATCTTGTTTTTGATCACATTTTCACCTAATCCGCAATAGGGCTCAGGCCCTATTAGGGGGGTTGTTGCTCCTATTTTGGCTAGGGAGTCTGCCTACTCATTACCATCGATACCCACGTGGCCCGGTACCCAATATAGTGAGACATTGTTGTTTTTGCCCAGTTCATTTAACCTCCTCAAGCATTCCCATACCAATTTTGAGCTAATGCCATAGGAGCTTAAAGCTTTAAGCGCGGCTTGGCTATCTGACATGATGGCAATGTTCCGATTTCGGTAGTTCCTTTCAAGGTTACGTTCTGCACATTTACCTATGGCGTTTACTTCCGCTTGGAAAATGCTTGTGGACTGTCCCATCGGTACAGATAGCTTGGTTCTTGGCCCAAATATACCCGTCCTAGTCCCTTCAGACGTTCTTGATCCATCAGTATACCATTTGATGGCGTTTGCTTTAAGATTGTAGTTCGTTGTTTCGCCTACCCACTCTGCCTTGCTACATAGCTCCGTTTGAAATTTTTTTTCGAAGTTATATTTTTTAATCATGGTATCCCTTGGAATGTCAAGAAGGTTTGTTACTGTCGACCTGGAGATGCATTGCCTTTCTCTGTTACCTATGCATTTTCCGGTCCCAGTTCCCTCCTTGGCAAATCTCATGATTGCTCCCTGAGCAGTACTGTCTATGACCACGTATAGTGGTGTTAGGTGAAGGATAACCTCCATTGCTGCTGTGGGGCAAGTTTTCATTGCTCCAGTTATGCATATGCATGCGAGCCGTTGGATTATTTCTAGGGCATTCCTAGTTGTATGAAGTTCGGTTCTTTTATGCCATGCAACTGCACCATAGGTAATGATGCGCTTACCATCATGGTGTATATCCATCTTAGGACAATTAAGTTAGGTGGAGACAAGGAAACATCTCTTAGAAGGTGGCGTACATCCCCCCCCTAAGGTTTAGGAGAGAGGGGAAATTTTCTAAAAAAAAATATGTAAAACAAAAATAAATATTTAAAACGCTAATCTAATTTTTTTTTTTTGAAAGCAAGAAATGTGTAGATAAAACTAGAAACCGAAACCAGGTGGTTCTTAAAACTATAAGTTTTTTTTTTAAAACTATTTAAAAATTAAAAAATAGCAGCTACGCAGTAAAATCGCGGAATGTGGTAAAAACAAACGATCGTATTCGATTTGATTACCTACTAGCAGTGGATCCAGGGTGTGCTTTATGAATTAAAACCCCCCTTCCGACAGCCGATTCTCGTACAGTAACACAAGGTGAAATTATTACTAGATAGGTCGGGGATAAGAAATTAACACGTAATGTATGTTTTCTCTAAGCCCGAAAATAATTTCACAAGATAAAGTTTGAGGCCAAGGCCCAAAAGGGAATCGAGCGAAGCCAAAAAGGTTAAAAAATGTTAATGCAAGACGAATAATTCCTTAAAAAAAATCTAAACACAAAGAATTTGACGAAAGAATGCCCTTAAAGAGATGCGCAAGGTCAAAAGTCCATCGTTTAAAAGTCAATAAAAGACTTATGACCAGGGAAAGGATTTTGCTGTAATAAATGGCGACGTCATGACCACACTTTCCGAAAACGTTAAAGTGAATGAAGTAGAGACTAGAGAGTTTAAAATGGGCTCCACTTGTTTCTGCTCAAGTAGAAAGGTCTCATTCTTCTAAGAGACAATCGTAGAAAGCTGTTACGTGATAACTTCAAAAAGCTGTTGGTAGTTCAATGCTATTATAATTAGACGTTATGTTATGTCTATATTCTCTTTATTTAATAAATGCCTTTTTAAGAATTATTTTTTGCCTTTTTTTGATTTTTTTATGTCAGCAAAATCCTTTCTCTGCTTATGACCGACTTGGGTGGATCAGAATTCCAGGAATCTATTGTCAAAAGTCCACAAAAAAGTGGGCCAATATTCCCTTATTTAAGAAAGAAAGTGCATCACAAGTCCACAAATATTTTTAAGAATTTCTTATTCAAAAATATTGAAAAAAGCAGAGCAATTAAGAATTTATTTGTTTTTTTTTTTTGAACATATAATATAATATGTCTATAGTCAAAAGCGAAAATTTTTAAAAAATGCTTTGTACATAGGTATTTTTAAAAATTTATTTTGAAAAATTGTTATTCTATTTTTGAAATTGTAAGCAAGGTAATTTTTAAAATGTTCAGAAGCCTATCTTTAAAAACAAAATTTAAATTTTTCAAAATAACTTTTGGGAAATGTATATTAAGTATTTTAAAAAATGTTTGAACCCCCGTAGTGGCTCATCTAAGGTACTCTTTATTACAGATACGCTTTAAGCCCACCAACTCCCAATATATGCACCTGCCTGGTGACTGAGCATACCACAAGCCGAGTGAAGGAGTCACGTGAGCGGGACAGATGGCCAAAAAAGGGAGTTAAAATTCTTTGAACCCGCACCCAAGTTACTATAGTTGTTAAAGAAAATTAACTATAAATTGACCCCTCACTTAAGTGCGTCCGCACAATCAATGGGCCAGAAGTCCAAAAGAATTTTGTGTAGCTTTTGGTCCATCAGGGTTAAAAGTCCACAATTGATTTATGGACTTTTGACCTGTGGACTGTGTACCTTGAAGAGAATCGGATAAAAATACGTGGTGGGGACTAAACAATTTACACGATGAATGAAAAATAACTAAGTTCCTGAAAACGAAGTTACAAGAATTCTGAAGGCAATTTGATGAAAAAAAGATTTTGGGGTTACTTACCCGCTTAACATTAAAGAAATGGTGTTAATACAACAGTAACTGTAAAGTGTTTTTAAATTAAGATAAGTAACGTTTTCAATAATTTTGTGTGAGTGATATTTCAAAAAAAATTGTTCAAAACATTCATATTATAAAGGATACTGCTTTATATTAATAAAATATACCAATTATTACGAGAAAACAAAATTTAAGAGATACAAATTATTGCTTAAAATTAGGGCTGACCACGAGACGAGAAAAGTCTCCGTATCGATTTCGGTCTCGAATGACGAACCCGAGACGAGACGAGACTGGCAACCGAGACGAGACCGAGACAAGACTGTATTCCAACTATAATCAAAAATATTTCGTTCCAATAAATCAATCGAGACCGAGACTAGACTTAATTGTATTCAGGTGCCAATGGGTAGAAAACGCACTTTTACAAAAGTGGTCGGACTCGCCGCAACAACCAACAAAAGTTTGTCCAACCACTGGTTTTATAAAGAGGGCAGTCTAAGCTTTCATTTGATACCCCATTTATAAAAAGCCATCATGGGTTAGGTACCCTAAGCCAAAAATGCAACCGAAAAAGTGCGTTTCTACCCATTGGCACCTGAGAAACCTTCTCCGACCAGCGGTTTTGTTAATGTTAAGACTAAAGCTATGAATTGGCATCATTCTTTTCTGAACCCGCGATGAGATAGGTAAACCTACGGTCGCCTCCCGTCCTAGGTATACTGTATTCGAATAATGGAAATACATTTTTGGGATCTTTTTAGCACATTGTTTTTTTTTGGCATATTTGACGAAATAGGTTTTGTTTTAAATACCAAAAATTAAATTGCTTTTTTAATTTGTTTTT
>OX439485.1:27789052-27952367 GCA_949320155.1 Melangyna quadrimaculata
AAAACTGTTGGAATCAGGACGCGATAATTCAATGAAACAAATGTTGTTTAAGCTCAAATCTAATAACGAGGGTTCCAACTGATGAATTTCAATAAAATGATTATTTCCAATTGAGTTGTTTGTTTGGCTTTGAAGGGTTAAAAACAGTATGAAAAAAGGTGCAATGGTCGTAAGTTGATTATTTTCCATAGTTTTGTATTCTAGGTTCCGGGCATAGTGAAAAACATCTTGATCAATATGTTGGACACGATTGTTACCCAGGAATAGATCCTTTAGTTTTCCAAGTTTGTAAAACATCCACCTAAAATTTTTAAAATTAAATCTTAAGGTTTTTTTTCAATTATTAAGATTTAAAACGTCTTACTTTGACAAGCTTTCCAATGCATTGTGGGAGAGTCGCAGAGTTTGGAAATTTTCTTTTGATATAAATTCGTGTTTAGATAGATTTTTCAATTTATTACTGGATAAATCTAAATAAATAATATTTATTTGATGGTTAAAGAGATAATCTGGGAATTCTTCCAAGTTTGTGCCTGATCGCTTCAATATTTGAATTGCAGGTGATCCATCGAAAATATCATCTGAAATTTCCTCCAAAGGAAGTATCAAGGAAACGTTTCTTAGTTTCGGTAAATTTGATAAGAATCTTTCTGGCAATTTAGTAATTGGGCTGTCATAAATGCTGATTAGGGTAATGTCTTCGATTTTTTTCTATGAAAGTTCAGTGAGTGGATTTGTATCCATGCACAACTCTATGCCACTGGAAAATGACTGATCGATCATCGGTAACGTTGGAATGTCGGTTAAATTCGAACTTGTTCAATTCATAACAATAACTAAATCTATTCGTATGTTAAAAGTGCATCTGTTCAAATCGTTTCCTTGTTGGCTCTCAGGGAAGCAGAGTAGATCACTTAGCTTAAGTTCATATAATAATTTTCCTTTGAAATTTTGTGCAGATTCACATCGAATGGTTTTGAGTACGTTCTTCTCTTGGATTTAATTTTCATTCATATGCACACTCTTGCAATCGCAATTTTTTGGATTGTCACTTATATTTATATTCGAACCAAAATATGTCACGGAATTGCAGTCAATAGAATCTATTATGTTTGAACCTAAGTTAAAGCCTTTCAAACTTTTGGCTTTTAGCATTAAATTGTAAGGAATTTGGCTGATTGAATTGTTGTTTAACTGGAGATATTGAAGTTTTTTTAAATAATCATATACGGATCCAAGGCCAAGCTGCGGTTGATTGAAATTCGAACTAATTGTTGGCAAGTTACTGTTGTTCAAATTAAGATAAATCAATTTCGTCATTGGCTTGAATAGGTCACTAAAAAAGAAAAAAAAAGAAAATAATACTGTAGAAACTTCTAAAACAAATAATATAAACATATTTTCAGCATGTAAATCTCACTAACTTTCAATGCAGCGGCTCTTGGAGAAAATGAGATTAAACCATAGGTTTGGAACTTTTTTGAATTTTAAAACATGTGTTCTTCAGATATTCAGCATCTTTAATATCTGGTATATATACGCTCTTCGTTTGCCTAACAAACGAACAGCGTGAACTTTAAAACTATCCACTAACTTTTTTTTTATACCTGATCATCTAAATAAGATGATGCAAGAGATAAGAGATCACTTTAAGCTGTTTCTAGTTTAGTTCCAAGTTATCTCTTAATGGGCATATTCATAGTGGTCGACAAACCTCGGTTTTACTGAATTACAGTTTAAGACAATTTTGGGTCAATGAATGCAGCCCAATTTTACATATACATACATATAATCTCAAGTTAATAAATATATCAAGTTGATAAATATAAAAATTTTGCATTTTAGAAGGCCATTTAATCAAAACCTAATCAATAATTCATCGATTTTTGCCAATAATCTTGTTATTAACGACGGCCTGCATCATTCTCAATGACTAAAACTTTTAGCGATTGGCCTGTTTCGAATTTCAGTATTTATCAACTATCAATCCATGATTGACAATCGCAATAGGTGTGAAAGTTTTTTTTTGTGAAAGCGTTTTCAAGACAGCTTATCACTTTCAGAAAACCCTTGCAAGAAAGTTCTTTTCGGGTCGTCACATGAAAGTTTTGTTTTCAGAAAAATGTTTGCTTTCTGAAAGTACCTTCGTTTCAGTGTGTGACGGCACCTTTATTAATTTTTAATCAAATATTAAAAACTAGATAGTTTCAAGACTTTTACTTTTCAATATATTAAAAAATAAAGAATACAACATCTTAGTAAAAACGAGAAAAAACGAGGTTGATGGTAATCAATTGGTTGCCAAAATTGCCGTATTCTTCTAAGTTTTATGAGAAAGTTGGTTCATTTATTTTTTGATAATCTTGAAAAGTAAAAGTCCTAGAGCCATCCGGTTTTTTGTTTTTGACTGAAAGGATAATGGGCATTTTTGGGTGCGAGCGGCCACGAATGAAATTAGTGTCAAATGAAAGGTCTGCTACAAGGGAGTAACTTTCAGTATGGGCATTTCGTTGCAGTGCATTAAGGAAAAGAGATATGAAGACATTTGAAAATGCATTTTTCAAATGCATTTTTTGGGGAGATGACATTTTCAAAAACTATCTTATGCGTTATACTTATTTCAAAATGTCGAGTGACACAATACGAACCAGGTCAAGATAGCCCGCGGTTATTTTACTAGGCCCATTATACAAGTTCAGCAGGCAACAATAAGAGATTACTTATTTCATCGCAGGTTTTTAAAAAGAGGAAACCAACCGATACTTTTAGTCAAATCGTTAAGGAAACCGGTGGTGGAGGTAGGACAAGCTTATTTAGGCTGTTTCGGTGAGAAAATGCACTTTTCCTATTGCATTTAAATATACCTAGTTCACTAGGGATTTCTAAGAATGGAGTATCAAATGACAAATCTAAGATTGCCCTCCTTTCACGAATGTATGGCTAAAACATGCTTTTTGGGTTGATGACGCAGGTCAGAACGGTTCTCAATGATTTCGGAACCTAAGAAAGTTCTGCAAGACTATTTGAATAGAGCCTTAAATCACATGTTAGAACAACGAGTAAGTAAGCAATATATCCAAGAGAAAGACATTTGGTTGCTGCGTATATCCGAATGCGGCCTAGACCACAACGAAAAAACTTCTACACCGTACTTGTTGGACCAAACCATATCCGAAAATAATATAACCATTCTTGGCCACTCGCACCCAATTTCCATACAAATTTGCCCATTCTCCTCTAATAAGAGCATTGCATTTTGAAAACAAAAACAGTTCTTTATTATGTACGTATGTATAAATTTGAAAAAAAAAAAAATAGTTTGAACATTAAAAAAAAAAAAAAATTTAATTTTGTTTTCAAAATTTTGAATTTGAAAATTAATTTTTCAAAAACTGTTGACGTTATTTCTGGCTTGACGAAAAATGTATTACATGGCATTGTAAGTGTTACCACTGTTTTTTTCTATATTTTTTTTTCTATTTTGAGTCAATTTTTTTTAGAAAATTTCCCCTCCTGCCTAAACGGGGCGCAATAGACCGCCTACTTCTCCCATATGATTTTTTTCGTATCTGGACTCAACCTACACGCTCTATCTTCTTGTCATACTTTAGGTGAATCACCGTTTATGTATTTAAGTTATAATAAATTCGCGATTAAATAATTTCGTTGCTTCCATTGTGTAAATCTAACATTCTTATCTGCTTAATAAAGTTGTATAACTCTAAAATACTTACCCTCCAACTTTTGTTAATTTATTGTTAGACAAATCCAATGCCTCAAGATCCCTGTTGCAATCAAATAATCCCGCGTTAAGTGTGCATATCTTGTTTTCAGATAGATGTTAATAAGTAAGATGTTTCTGATCCACAAAAAGAGTCAACGGCAGCTCATGTATATTCGTTCCCTGAATACAAATACCTACAATGTTTGTCGAATTTATAAATATATGAAATGGAATCGATTCCAATTGATAATTATTTATTTCAATGAATTGTAAGTGTAACAAATTACGAAACAAGCCATCTGGCAATCTTTTCAATGCAACTGGATTTTTCGTTCGTCTCACATATTTGCCAAGTATTTTGTAAATCTACATCGCCTTTATAGTTGAAATTATTTCCACACAAAAAAACGGCCTTCAATTAGTTAAGATGAGAAAATAAATCCTTCGGAAGGGCTGTAATGTTTTTCGAACCGAGATACAATGCACTTAGATTCTTCTTATGCCCGAAGATGCTGCCGGACATTTCTTGTAGATTGTTTGCTTCTAGAGACAACAAGTATAGATCTTCCAGCGGAGCAGTGAGGTCAGATAAATGGTAGAAGTTGATAGAATGCGAAGAGATAAGTAAACGTTGTAAATTTCTAATATCATTGAATAAATCCGTGGGAAGCATTGATACATTTGTTTTAAAAAAAGATAGATCTGGAATAAATTCATCAATTCCTTTTAGGTTTGCGTGCGATAAAGAATGGTCCGTTTGATTGATATTGAACTGAATTCGTTTTATTTGACTTGAGTTGACATAAAAATTAAGAAATCCTTAAATATTTTCACTAGCTGAAAATCGACAATAATTAAATCGCACTGCAGTTACATGATCTGCAAAAGTTTTCCTCAGCAGTGCAATTGTTTTTAACGGTTTGGCGTTATAACAATCAAAAATTATCTCTGTAATTAAATCGCCATTTATTTGTACGATAAGTCTGGACTGGTGGTTACGCAAATAAATGTTCTCCAAACTGCTTAGATTTTCAAAGAAATTCGACCGAAGTAATGTTACATTGTTTCCACTAAGTTCCAAATGTCGTAGAATTTTATTATTTTCTTGTAGATTGTCTGTGTGAAGAAGCATCTCTTCTAGATCGTCCAATGGAGCCAGTATTGCCGATAGATTTGATGCATTAATCGAAAATTTTCGAAAGCTTTACTCAGCAATGCACTTATATTTAACGGACTACCGATGTAGCAATTATATTGTAACTCTGAAATCCTGTTGTTATTATAGCCATTTATATTGGCGAGTATGGTTGAATTGAGCCCACAAGAAATTTCAAATTCGTCATCTGTTGGAGTCTTTGATTCTTTGCAATATGGCTCTCTGACGTTAGGATCCATTTGAAGCGTTTTCACGGGATTTGATTTTATTGCCAAAAGAAACAATGTAGTGTGCAGCAAAACCGGGTACGTGATGCAACTTTGACTCATTTTAATGGTGTCACCTGAAATGAGGTAGAGACAACTTATTAGTATAGTAGATTCATGTAAAATATTACACAAAATGTACAGTCGCTTTTATATAGGGGGAGAGGGAAAGACGGGATTTGATCAATCAGAAATATTTGTATTGGTCATTTTCAAAACTGAACTTAAAATGAAAAAGAGGCTGAGTGCGACCCACACACAGTTTGTTTAACTGATTTACGGCAAACAAATTATATATAATTCTTTATGTCTATGAATTTAGGATAGGCTAGATTAATGGGTCCAAAGAACTTAATTCCAAAAAATGGTTTAAATCGAGCGGAAAATATACAAAATATTAAAGAAAAACTATGGAAAAAAAGAATTGTGACTTTAAAAGTCATTTTATTCAAAATTAAATAACTTTTGTCACACATCGAATTTGGACAAAAGGTTAACGTATAATGAATGCATAAACATGTATACCTAGCTATATACGATATGAAGGTCGTTCTTACTGGTGCTGGGCCCAAAATGCCAATTGTCCTTTGTTATCAATTTTGCTTAGTTATTTCTATCCAGAAATTCTATGATTTAGATTTAGATTTAGATTTAGATTTAGATTTAGATTTAGATTTAGATTTAGATTTAGATTTAGATTTAGATTTAGATTTAGATTTAGATTTAGATTTAGATTTAGATTTAGATTTAGATTTAGATTTAGATTTAGATTTAGATTTAGATTTAGATTTAGATTTAGATTTAGATTTAGATTTAGATTTAGATTTAGATTTAGATTTAGATTTAGATTTAGATTTAGATTTAGATTTAGATTTAGATTTAGATTTAGATTTAGATTTAGATTTAGATTTAGATTTAGATTTAGATTTAGATTTAGATTTAGATTTAGATTTAGATTTAGATTTAGATTTAGATTTAGATTTAGATTTAGATTTAGATTTAGATTTAGATTTAGATTTAGATTTAGATTTAGATTTAGATTTAGATTTAGATTTAGATTTAGATTTAGATTTAGATTTAGATTTAGATTTAGATTTAGATTTAGATTTAGATTTAGATTTAGATTTAGATTTAGATTTAGATTTAGATTAAGAATTAGAATTAGAATAAGATCTAGATAAGTGACACATTCAAATGGCTATTTCTATAACAGGTCTTATTTCCCTATATATTATTTTTTATAATAATAACTTTTATGGAATAGGTACATTTTTTTTTTCGTGTGACGAATAATTTAAGGCGACGAAAATATTCCAATCGAATGAAGGACAATAACATGTTGTTGCAGACGTTTTAACTTTTCTACCTCGGACTTCTTCCTTATATGTATATTGCCATGATCATAAACATGAATTTGGTTTAAGGAAATGGACTTTTTCGTAAATATATTTACTTTTTCAAATATTCACGAAAAAATGAAAAAGTTGACGTTTTAACTGGGTTTTCTCGCACACTTGGGCTGGGATCTTTGGACAGGTATGCAATACATGGGTGTAAGCCATACCACATAGCAGAGGAGAATATGGGCATTATTGTATTATCTATCTGCTCTACATCCTATGTCAATGAAAAAATATTTATTAAAATTTAAAAAATTAATAACTTCTCAATTATGATTTCGAAAGATACACATTAATTAAGTTACAAAGAATGCCACAAGCATATTATGAGGCTTTTTGCATAGGTATTCATGGATCTTGAGTATGGTACGAGCATTACATTGTATAACATATCATTCAATTCAAACGATTTAAATCTCATTGACTATACATGTCACTGTACTATGTACAATGTACATATGTAATTAAAGGGCCTAGTTTCATTTGATTCTTCACATTATTGTATTGAGTATTCTGCCAGTCGCTCTTGCAATGGATATATTTTATTGTTAAACACGAAAATGCATTTAATACAGATTGTGGTTTAACAAACAGTAAGGATATGATATAAGATTCCTCATAGAAAAAAAACTGAGGAACACATATTTCGTACGATTAACATTATTTGTTGGGCGCCATTTAAGACTGAAAGTATAATTAAAACAAAAAAAATTAAACTGTGTTTTTTTTTTATTCGTTGGTAGATAAATTTTTATTTCTTAACGAAAATGGTTCGTAGCCATTTATAAAATGCCTAATAAAATTAGTTAAAAAGATTTTTTCAAGGGCACATAGGACAAAAAGCAAGTAATATTTTGTTTTACAACCAATGCCTTTCCGTTTTATTTCCAGCCTTGTTATTATTATATTATTATATTTTTTTTTTCAAACATCAATAGAGAGTCCTTGGAACTCTATTAATTTTTCCAAATCAGCATCCTCTCAATTCCTGATTTTATTAAATTTTTGTTCGTGTGCTAAACCTACTCGAATATAAGCCTACACCCTACACACATCAACTACAGCCATTTTATTTCAAACTAACTAAATTTACTCATTTAGCCGGATACAAAAATTGCATTTGAATATTCATTTAAATTAACTTCCAGTTGCATGAATAGAGTTAGAGTATAGGTATAGCTCGATAGGGATATTTCGTATAGAAATACATTTTTTTTCTCCCGCAATATGCGGTATTCACGAATTCACCTTTGTATGTGAATTTATCTTTTTTGTTTGCTTTCATTTCTACATAAAGATATAGCTGCCTGCACTTTTTTATTCGTCCATTGTGGTAGTCACTTATATATCCGTATTTTTTTTTTTAAGCTATGAATAACCAACACAGGGAAGAAAAATAAATAAAAATACAAAAATTGGTAGGAGTATATGCAAATACAAAATTTAGTTGACTATCTTGTTAACATTGATATAGTCGCGTTTTTTTTTGTGGCATTTTTAGTTGAAATATAGTTTTTTAGGTTGATGGTGGTTCTTCTATGCGGTGATCTGTAGGTAGTCCACAAAAGACATAATCCAGTTTTTTTTTAAATAGAGCTTATACCAAATCCAACTTGATGTTCAGTGAGTGGCATTCAAAATAAAAAAGATATTGGCCAAACCATACTGTCTGGTGGAATTTGTAAAATGCTTTCTGACCACATTTCCATGCAAACGAACTCAATCCACTTTTTCTTTCTCTCTCGATGAATTTATTTCAATCGAATGATTCCGTTTTATACTTATAAATGACAAACTGTGGCGCAAACTGTGGCTCTGTGGCAAAGCAGATTGGAAGAGGTATTTTTGATTAAAATTGGAAGCTATAACAAATGTGACTTAGCACTTAGAATTATCAGGACTACCCATGCTGTATAGGCACATAAGCAAAGTGCAATATTAATATTGAATTATTTAAGTTTTCAAAAATGTGGATTTGATGTAGAATCTTATCTGTAATGTAAATCTAAAGTAGGAAAATAGGTAAGGTAGGTACCTTTAATTCTAAAAGTTGTGGTGGGGGGGGGTGCAGTTATTTCTTCGGCTAATATTGGACGGCTTTAATGAGGACCATATACAGCTAGGCCTAAGCAGGGTAACTTGCATAAGGTGTGACAAAAGCTAATGACTGAAGGTTACGCCAAGGAATTAATAAATAATCGCAAGAGACGGGGATTGTCTATTCCCCCCGTCTAGGGGGGACGGCAATTTAAGGAGAAAAAAAATATTTGAATACAACGGTTGCACTTACAATGCCATGTTGTACTTTTTTGTAAAGCCAAAATTTCATTTTTTATTTTCTTTAAAAATTTAGTTGGTTATGGTCCAATTTTCAAGTATTTAGGCATTCCTCTGATACTTCAACTGATGTTTGATAAATCGGCTCTTAGTGAAGAATTTTTGAAAAATTAATTTTCAAAGTTTAAGAAGAGGTATGAAAATGATAGGTAGGTGATAGAAATGCAACGGAAGCATTTTCAACTCTCGAACACCGCTGCGATGCCTCATGTCTTTCCATATTTTCATAAACAGTGCTCTAGTGAAATGGCGGTCGCGTGATCAAGTAACCGTCAACCAAATCGACCACGTTGCGATAGACTAGAGACATGCTTCCAGTATCTTGGACGTCCGAACGTTCCGAGGGGCCAACATTGACTCGGATCACTACCTGGTGGTAGCTAGACTACGTATGCGGATATCCATGACGCGACAACGCAAAGCAGATGCTGTGAAAAGATTCGATGTCGAGAAGCTTAAATCGCAAGAGACTGCCAGAACTTTTGCAGACCACGTAACTCTTAATCTCCCAGGAGGTCCGCCACCAGCATCAAGTGCAGAGGACCAGTGGGAACACTGTCAACAAGCCATCAGAAGTGCCGCCTCTGATGTGCTGGGTTTCACGAATACAACGAAACCCCTGGTTCGATGAAGAGTGCCGGCTAGCGCATGCAGCTAAGGACGAGGCCTACCAGGCAATGCTGCAGACTCGAACAAGAGCTGCTGAGAGAGTGGCCCGGGAGCTCTACGGGCTGAAACGAAAAGAGGAACGCCGACTTCTCAGGAGGAAAAAGAGGGAGCACGAGAAGCGGGCGGTAGAGTCTATTGAGGGTTGTAGCGGTAGGGGAGATGTTCGAAAATTTTATCAGAGGGTGAAGCGATCCACCCAAGGATTCAAGGCTAGAACGGAAGCCTGCCGAGATGAGAGTGGGAATATGGTAAGACACACAGTCAGTGCTGAGGATCTGGAAAGAACACTTCTCTAGACTGCTTAATGGCAAAGACAGCCAAGATGCCGCTAATAGGCAGAACGCTCCATTCAACTTGGACGATGATGGCCAAGAGTTCCGTCCACCCGACCTAACTGAAGTGCGGCTGGCGATATCCAAACTTAAGTCGTACAAGGCTGTAGGTGCGGATGGCTTACAAGCCGAACTATTTAAATCAGCGGGAGATGAATTGGCTAGGAGCATGCACCAGCTCATCTGCAAAATTTGGTCGGAGGAAAGTATGCCCGATGAATGGAACCTCGGTATAGTGTGCCCCATCCATAAAAAGGGAGATGTTCTGAAATGTACCAACTACAGAGGAATTAGTCTCCTAAACGTCGCTTATAAAATCTTGTCGGCCATCCTGTGTGACCGCTTAAAACCTTTTGTCAACGATCTGATCGGCCCCTATTAGTGCGGTTTTAGGCCAGGCAAGTCAACCGTCGGTCAAATCTTCACACTCCGGCAGATTTTAGGAAAATCCCGGGAATTCCAGATCGATACACACCACCTTTTTATCGATTTTAAAGTCGCGTATGATAGCGTGAAAAGGGACGAATTATACAGAGCCATGTCGAGTCTCGGCATCCCTGCCAAACTCGTCCGCTTGTGCAGGATGACGATGGAGAAATCTCGCTGCTCCCTCAAAATTGGTAAGAACACCACCGATTCCTTTGATGTTGAGAAAGGATTGAGGCAAGGCGACGCGTTATCATGCAACCTATTCAACATCGTTCTTGAAGCCATTGTACGCAATGCACATGTTAACACCAGCGGTACAATCTGTCAAAAGTCCGTTCAATTGCTTGCATATGCGGATGACATAGACATTGTCGGCAGAACGAAGCGAGCTGTGGCAGGGGCATTTGCGAGCATTGAATCGGAGGCGGCTAGAATGGGATTGGCGGTTAATGAGGACAAGACGAAGTATATGCTGTCATCGAGAGAGGAATCTAAACATCGTCGACTCGGGCAAAATATCACGATGGACAGATATAACTTCGAAGTTGTCAAGGACTTTGTCTACCTGGGCTCCACTATTACATCGCAGAATGACATCAGTGCAGAGATCAAGCGAAGAATTACTCTTGCCAACCGCTGTTTCTTCGGTCTAAGAAGGCATTTAAGTAGTAAGGCCCTCTCTCAGAGAACCAAGGAGACTTTATACAAAACCCTAATCATCCCGGTCCTGCTTTATGGGTCAGAAGCATGGACACTGAAAGATTCGGATAAAAATCTGCTAGGGTGCTTTGAGAGGAAGATTCTTCGTGTGATTTTCGGTCCGGTGTGTATCGAAGGAGTATGGAGGAGAAGATTCAACGACGAGCTATACGGGCTATACAGCGACGTTGACCTGGTCAAAAAGCTGAAAATACAGCGGCTGAGATGGCTAGGGCACGTGGAGCGTATGGACAGCAACGCACCTGCCCGACGAGTCTTCGAATCCAACCCCGATGGGGTACGCAGCAGAGGAAGAACCCGTAACAGGTGGCGCAATCAAGTGAGTGACGACATCAAAGCACTTGGTGTGCGCAACTGGAAGCGGCTAGCTAGGGACAGAGCTGGCTGGAGGGGCTTGTTAGTTGAGGCCGGAGCCCATCCTGGGCTGTGAGCGCCATCAAAAGTAAAGTAAAGTAAGTTAGTGAAATAGCCAGTTGCATTCCTCCCCTTAAACAATTCAACCGTAATTTACTCGTTCTTACGGGAATGCCGATCAGCTTACCCTTGAGCTCAATTTTGGACGTTCTGTTAAGTATAGAGATTCTTTCTTTAGTCACACCACAAGAATGTGGAATGCTTTACCCGGCACTAGTGTTCCCTGCCATTTCGATATTCAGAGGTTCATAACCAATGTGCATCGGTATCTCTTCTTAAATCCTTTCCTATTTTCCTAACGCTCGATCTGTGTTCAAATATTTTAAGGGTAGCGAAAATTCCTTTAGTGCGCGCTTAATATAAAAAAAAAAACAACTAAAATACAACTTTAAAATAATTTTTTTTTAAATTTCACTAAATAATTGATTGTTTTCGTTTTCAAAACATTGTTTTATCAGTTCTAAGCCAAACACAGAGAACTGTATGGTTCTAAATACTTTTACTGTTCAAAATATTAAATAAACAGCTTTTCTGCGTTAGAGAGCATTGAATTTTTAAGTTTGAACATTTTTGAAAAGCCTTTTTTTTATTTTTAATTTTGAGTATGAAAATTAATTTTTCAAAAGCCATGCACTTAAACAGCTTTATTTAAAAATACAATAAAAGAAGGAATTTCTGTGTTTAAAAAATGGTATAACATGCATGTACCTATTACCGTTGTTATTTAATATATTCTTCTGTCTTAAGTAATTTTTTTTAGAAAATTGTCGCTCTTGCTTAACAGGGAAGAGGAGGAATAGACCATCCTCCCATAATATTGTTTGTATTGCCACGATCCAACTTTTACTTTTCAGTTTTGTTCTCAATTTTGTCACACCGTTTATATATCACCCTGCAAAACAAGAGCTAAATATAGGGCTTAGAAAATTTACAACTTTAGCAGAAGCTCTAGAATAAATGCAAAAAAAAATAATTAAACAAAAAAGTGTATTTATGATTTGAAGTCTAGAGCTTCAATTAGTTCTGTGAATCTAGGCTATAAATTTGGGTTGGTCACACAGTCACATGGTCACATTTACATACTGGTATTCGGGTACAAAAGGCTAACGTGATGGTCACATAGTCAGAGCTCAGGGGCCACATGAACAAACGCCGACAAGGTCAAACGGCTACATGATCAAATGGTCATATGATCACAACGTCACATAGCTACACTATCACATGTCACCACGGTCACAAGGCAACAAAGTTACACAATGTGACATGGCCTTATAGTAACATGATCAAATGATCACACGGTCACATATTCACAAGATCACGTGGCTACATGTCATATGATCACACGAGCACAAGTCAGACTGTCACGCGGCTACATAGGCACATGAACACATGAACATACGGCTACACGGATACACAGTAACTGGACACACTGTTATACGGACACAAGGTCACATGGCTTCATGATCACACAGTCAAATGATCCCACAGTCACATGGTCACATTGTTAAAGGGCCCCACGATCACACGGCTATATTATTCCACGTTAACCTTTTCACACGGCTATACGCTCCCATGGATACACACTGAAATTATCATATAGATAGGTTCAAACATGTACAACGGCAACGGCCCAATGGTCTGATGCCGTGTGATAGTTCTTTCTGTGATTGTGATATTTCCTTGTATTACATGTGACCTTAAGTCTTGCATTTCAGAAACTACCTATATATCTTGTTTAGGTCTTTTTATCACCAAATTAAATTGGCATACATGTATGCAGGTACATAACATATATCAATTAACTATTAACGCCTTATGTAGCCAAGGCTGTGTAAATCTCCTTAAAATATTTGTATAGTTAAAACTATTTTAGCTTTGTGCTGATTATTGATAAACATCATTAGCTAACTAGGTAAATACATACATACATACATTTGACTCAAAACCTTAAATCAAATTCAAATATTACACAATCAGGAATGTCTTTTGTGTAATTTAGGTCTTTGAGTTCTCACGGGCACAAATACAATTTATTTGTGTAGATTTGTGTAAATTTATGTACGTTTAACTTATGCACCTCTTTGTCATACCTACCAATACCATGACAAATTCGGAAGAGCTAGCAAACTTTATTTACCCAAGTGTTCGCAGTTTAATGTTAAATAGTTGTGCTTTGGTGCATGCCACGGCTAAATACTTACATTTAGATATGTGTAGCGATGGTGGTGATGGAGGGACTTAAATATACACCCTAACCATATCATTGTTGACAGGATAAACAATTTGCACTATGGCACACTCTCTGATGATTATTTGCATTGATACCGTTCAAGCATTTCTTAACGCAAATTACCTAACCAAAGAGCTTTCTGCCTGTCTGTCTATATTTACGAGTTCAAAGAATGTGTATGGGTGTGTGATGTGTCTGCCTATATCCTTTTCCTCTTAAAACCATCGTGGTTCGATTATTTAAACAATTTCGGTTGGGAAAACTCCAAACATTTCAGACAAGGACACCGGACACGGCGGTCAAAGAATGGCGACGGACGATGAATAAATGTAGGTTCATATATTGACATATATAAAATAAAGAGAATTTAATTCACTTATAAGACAAAACGGCACAGAATATAGGTAGATATCCTTGATGCAAATTATACAACTAAACAATTATCCCCAAATGCACTTTGTCCATCTATGCCAAGGTGGTTCGTGGTCCGAGGTTCGAATTGGAGTCTGAGTTTCGTTCCGGATTCGAGGTGTGGTTTTGTCTATTTGCATATAATGTATTATTTTATATGTACATATGTAGCTAGTTGTTCAAGGCAAGTGCGGTAGTCTTCATTGTCGCCTTGATTTGCATCTGATGCAGTTGACCAGACCGACAAGTGTCCACCTTTGAATAATTAATGCTCATTTTCTTCCAATTTTCCTCCCCGCTTGCATGCAGTTGCAAATTTACCTACCTGGTCCTGGTGTCATCACACGAAAGATAGATATTTAGGAGAAAATATAGATTCAGGGAATTCTATAAGTATATTTACTATAAAACTCCGAAATAAGTATAAATAGATCCTACAATGTAGTGGTAAAACTCGGAACTTTGAGCGAGATTTGAAATCGATTTTTTGTTTGTTCCGCTCTGCGGGTTCCAGGCATTTAAACTCTTTATTTTTGGGTCATGTGTCCCACTCACGCAACTCCGTTGCTCTTTGACAATTTTAACAGTGTTATTGGACAATAGAACCTTGGCTTTCGAAAGAAATATTTCTGAATCTTACCAATGCCAATGGTGCTGAAAATATTCAAAGTTTTAACCATAAAATTCAATAATTCTACAATTTTGGAGTTTTACAGTGAGATAAATTCTAACAATTCCCATATATATATATTATGCCAAAGTACTCTGTCAGAATTAATTTTAGTCCACACGAGCGGCCACCGCACGAACTGGGCCATTTCGACACACACCGACACACCAAAGCACAACGTGGCGCGGGTGGAAATTAATTAGCCCATAATCAGGTGATTTAAATCGCGTGTGTTTCGCGTGTGAAAGGAGGGAGATGATGCCACTTCACTTTGACAATTGTTGCGATGATGTTCCTTTTGATGTAATGAAATGCTGTGCTGATTATTATTCATTGAATGGCGATCAATTAATTTAGTTTAAGATTAGATATTTAAGCTCTATTCAACTTAATAATTCGTTATGGTTTAATGTACGGTCAGCTAGAGAGTGATGAGCAATTTTATATTTTAGGTTACCTTAATTAAAGCAATAATTGTTAAATGTTGCGGCCTTAATTCTTATTGCCCAGATACATTAAGACCATCAGTGGTCTATTTCAGCAAATTACAATTACAATCACAAACTTGTACCTACTTGTATACTACAATTGTAGTAGCCCGTAGCGTAATGGTTAGTGCGTTCGACTGTTACGCTGGAGGTCTGGAATCGCTTCCCAGCCTCGTCCACCTAAAAACTAAAAAGTTTTTTGCAGGGCTACTGCCTCATGCGAGGAATTGACAAATCCTCCAAGAGTATCACTTGTCACGAATAAGTGCTTCTCGTCTAGCCGTTCGGATTCGGCATACAATTGTAGGTCCCTTCCATTCCTGTCGAAAGGCGCACACAGGAATGGTTGCGAGTTGTTAGTCACTAGGCCCTGGTTCTTCATGAGCCGTTGTGCCACCCGATTTTTTTTTTTTTGTATACTACAATTACAAATTTGTAAACTGATTTTCTGTTTCAAAAACTACAAAAAGAATTCCAACAAATTTGTAAGAATAGAGAAAAAATGGGCACAACTGGATCGCACAAATAACTTGCTCTCGTATGCTAACAACTTTAACGTAAGATGAATATTAATAAAAATTTTCATCAATGTACTAATCTTTTCAAGGAGGATCCCAGATAGTTTACCTGTTTTACTGAAAAACAGTCATCTCTGGATAAAATGGACCATACATTTTTTAAGGATGATTGTATCGCCTTAATTTTGATGTCATTAGATTCAGAATTGAAAAATACCCTAAAATCATGTATCATTATGTCCAAATTGTATCAATGTAATTTTTTAATTTCCATAAGTCATACCTCCCCCTTCCGCCCTCCAAAAAACACCCGTGGGATACAGATATTTGTATGCACTCTTTTGATTCTTTATTCTTATGGTTAATCCGATATTTCTACCAAGTTTCAAAAATATAAGAATTTTTTTCCGCATATTTTTCCTATTTTAACTGGTTGCTGAAATTTGTCTTATTTTTATGAGAAAGCTTGTTCATTTACTTTTAATATCTTAAAAAGTAAAAGTCCTAGAACCATCCGGTTCTCAGTTTTTGACTACAAATTGATAAGGGCATTGAATTTTGAAAACAAAAATAGTACTTAATAACATTTTTTTTATTAAAATATTGACCATACCTTAAATAGTAAACGTACAATTCTTATCCAAATTCTTGGAGCCGTTTTCGAGAACAATTAGATTTAGCTTAACGGTTTTTCAACATTTTTTGTATGGAGGGTTCCGTTTTTTTTTTTTTTTGAATTTAGAAACACAATTTTTTTTTTTAAGTATTCTACAGAATAATAAAAAGTTATTTTAGACCTAGTTTTGAAAATATTGACCAAGTCGTTTTCAAAATATTTATAGTTTTCAAAAAAAATTGATTTTTTTTTCAATTTTTGAAAATAAAAAAATTATCAAAAAGTAGTTTTTCCTTACATATTTTTTTTTAATTTTTTTTTGACAAATTCCTCGGACCCGTTTTTGAGATAAACATCATTTTCCTTTTTGGCGAAAAAAAATTGTATGGCAGGTACCGTTAGTTGTGGGACTAAACAAAAATTTAAAAAAAATGTGGGCATATTAGTCAAAAAACAGTATGTACAAAGTTTGAAGAATATACCTCCAGCCGTTATAAGGCTGTAGAGGCGAGGACAGACAGACAGAATTGTGAGACACACTTTTTTCGAGTTCCCTATTATCGTAATATTAAGGAAAATTAATATCTAGAGTTCGATTTGTCTTACGAATCCATAACTTACAATACTGTGTCCAGAAGGCAGAACCGCTTAAGTCGAGTTTAGTCAAAATTAAGTTTTTGGTACTATTAGATTCAGCGCTCCGAATTTTTTTTAACTTCCCATTGGAAGCTATTGTAATTGGTGTGATTTGTCGAATTGACAATTTTGACATATCTTCACGTTTTGAGGTCTCTAGAATCAGAATCCGTCGTTTTTAGCAAGATGTCTGTATGTGTGTATGTACGTACGTTCGGGGTATTTTTTACATCCACCAAATCTCGAGAACGCATAAAGATATCGACCTCGTATAAATTTTATTTTATAGATATTTTATAGATATTTTCATAACGTGCTAAAAAGGTTTTCTTACAGATTCAATAAACCGTTTTTTTTACTACAGCAATTTAAAAAGGAGCTGTAAAATGTCATTTATCTGGAATATCTCGAGAACGGAATAAGATATTCGCTTCAGACTAATTTTATTTTACACATAATTACACAATACCAAATGGGTAAATATTAAAACAAAAAATCAACAGACGCTTTTTTTTTAAACTAAGAAAAACAGTTAAAAAATGACTGTCGTCTAAAATATTTCAAGAACAAAAAATGATTCCGAACCCAGTCTATTTTTTTTTTTTTTTACATATAATGACGTTGTCAACAACTGGTGATTTAAAAAAAAATCAATTAAAAGTTTTTTTTAAGAGCAAAAAACTGGACAAATGTTTTTTAATTTAAATATTTTGAAAAAGAAAAAAAACAATGATAACGACTTCAAATTCTTACCAAAAATGTATACCCATACTATCTTAATATTGTGTAATTTTGAGATTTTTAAAACCACCTTTTAAAAGCTAAAAGTCAAAATATTGCAAGAAAAAACTCTTCAACAATGTTTTAATTCGAAAAATTCTTACACTTAAAATGGCTTCAAAATCGAAATTTTGCATATGACACTTACATTATGTAATTTTCCTTTTTATAATTATTGAAACCATGTTTTTTTTTTTTAATTTTTTTTATTTTTTTGGTATTTTTTTTAGCCAAAATACCTAGTCTGTTTTGAAATAATTGGCTTAAATAATTAATACCTCCATACCGAGAAGAGTTAAGAAAAAAAGTTTTATGAGTAAGATTCTTAGAATTTTGTAAGCTATTTACAAAAAACATATATACAAATTTTGCTTTTATAAATAGCTAAAGTACAAAAATATAGGTAATGTCACATTTTTCTCTGTATCTCAATATCTTTGCCTACCTATATACTGACTATCCAAAAACCCAAAGTTATTACACTATAAAATACATAATTATATAATATATACTCTACCACCCACCACTTAGGTAAATATTTATATGGTTTTCAAGTGCACCAATGGGAAGTTACTAGTGTGTGTCGAAACCAGACTCATTTTTTTTTAATTTTGTTAAGCTTAGTATCATAAAAAATGAGGCCATAATTTTCCAAAAACAAAACAACTGAAGTCAGTTTCGTACATCCTCCCCAAGTCAAAACAACTAAAGTTGACTTTATATTTTCTTTCATACATTTTTCTTTAAGGAACAACAAACAAGCTTGAATTTAGTTGTTTTTCCCAAATTTCGATTTATTTCTACTATTGTGTTAGATAAAAACCTGTTAAGTCAAATTTAGTTATTCTTCCCTAATAATGTTTTTATATTTTCTTAATTTCTATTCGAGGAAAAACAACTAAATTAAATTTAAGCGGCTATTCTCGAAGAGATAAATAAAATTATTACTTATGTCTTAAGTTGAGTTTAGTCATTATTCCACAAAGAAATATTGTTAATGAAAAGACTTAAATTGACTTTAAACAGTTCAACATGATTTAAGATTTTTTGAAATAACAACAGTCTCGAGCCAAAACAACAAAAGTGTTTCTTTTGCATCCCACGCTCTTAATTACAATGCTCGACAGTTTTTTTTTTTGAATTTAAGTTAAAAAAGTGGTCAATTACCTTTAATTCCATACTATTTTTAATACCGTCAGATTTTCTTATAATTTTCTAGAGCAATTTGTAATTTTAAACCTTTTCTCTAAAAACTACAAACGTCTCTCCTGAAAAATGCTCAAATCAAAGTTTAGCGGTTCTGCCTCGAGGCCACATTAGTACCTTACCTATGTATGTATACCGCAAGTAAAAAGGTGTAAGTCTTATATAAATATTATAATACTATCCCTCGTTTCCAAGCCAGTTTACGGCTGTAAGAAATTGCTATATCGATGTCAGTAAAAAGTTTTTTCAGACTATAATTTTAACACGTTTTAAGCGAAAAATAGTTTTGGTAAAACGAAAGTAATGAAATCTCTACATTAAATTTTTCCTCCACGGTTAAATTTTGACGTTTGTTTAAAAAATGGTATCAAATTTAATTTTTTGCTGTGCGAATTGGGTTAAAATGTGTTAAATGGGACACTTTGATTAAAATTCCCTCAAGATGTTCAATTAATTATTTTTTTTAATAAAATCCAGCTGGAAAAATAGTAGTAGCCCGTAGCGTAATGGTTAGTGCGTTCGACTGTCACGCTGGAGGTCTGGGATCGCTTCCCAGCCTCGTCCACCTAAAAACTAAAAAGTTTTTTTTCAGGGCTACTGCCTCTTGCGAGGAATTGACAAATCCTCCAAGAGTATCACTTGTCACGAATAAGTGCTTCTCGTCTAGCCGTTCGGATTCGGCATAAAATTGTAGGTCCCTTCCATTCCTGTCGAAAGGCGCACACGGGAATGGTTGCGAGTTGTTAGTCACTAGGCCCTGGTTCTTCATGAGCCGTTGTGCCACCCGATTTATTTATTTTTTTGAAAAAATATCAAGTTAAATATTCTGTTATGAAAATGTAAGAAATTCTCAATTTCACATACTTTTTTTTATTTTTATCGATAATTTCCCACTTCATTACGACAAAAATACCATTGTGACAGTTTGTTAATTCAGTCTTCAAACACTAATTCATAGTTCACAGTGCTGTCAACAAAATAGAAATAAAAAAATTAAAAAAAAAACAATCAATTCGTACATACATATTCCATTTTTCAAGATGAATAATAAATTAAGGAAGAACTTTGTTTGCTGGCCGGTCCATTACTTTTTCAAAAATAATTTCAAATGTAAACTTCCTCTTGAGAAACATCAAAAATTTTACCAAACGTCAATTTTTAATACAAATTTTAAAGCAATTCGCAAACGGCCTAAAAGGTTGTGTCTACCGGTTTCACCACGCACCCCAAAACCCAGTATTATTCTAAATACAGGGTTGTGGAATGAGTTTGGCTGGTGGATCGTAACCAACTTCACGTTGGTACACTACCTTGTGAGCTCTTCCTAACGGGCCGCCTCCACAGGCCATCACTATGAACTATGAACATGTCTAAAAAAAAATCCCATGGAGTCCAAAAAATCCATGTCCATGCAGCAACATGTCGATGACAGCAACATGAGAAGACGTTTCATGTGCGTGTGAGTTTTTGTCAGGGTTTTCTTGAAATTGTAAGTGAATTTTGTTGTAAAAGATAGAAGTAGTTGTAAAAGGTTAATGAACGACATGACATGATTTCCCCAGTGAATAAAAATGCACTGTTTGTTGATAGGATTGCGGTTGTGATGTTGGACATTTTCTGTATGGCCTGTGGAGTCGACCTGTAATTAAATATTCATTCTTAAATTTGTCACTTTCACTTGACCCTGGGCCCTGCTTTTGGCAGCTTTTTCTCTTTTAACTTAAAATTAGCATTAATCTAATGTAAAACTTATCGAACTATTTAAACTTATTAAATACAAGTTAAATATTGTTAATAAAAAAAGGAAATAACGTTACACAAAAGTTTTATTTGATATTCATCAAAATTTCGTTCGCTTGTCATCGTTGGAGCCCGATGCTGGTGCCGACATACCCACTTGGTTTTTTACGTGCCAACTCATTTGTGATGTTTGAAGCCTATTACTGTCCATCGAGTTAGTTGCTGGTGCCGGCAGTCTCATTTGGCCAACATACGTGCTGAACAGGGCTATTTTGTGATTTTGAGATTTTTAAATATAACCCATTAAAATGTTCAGTAAATTTCCAAAACTCTAAGGTCTAAAATCAAAGAATCGCATCGGACTTATGTGTTAGGCACATTAATTGCTTGGGCTTAAAATTTGAAGATAATTTTTTTACTAAACTAAAGGACACACCCTGTTCATTCCGATATGTATACACCTAATATGCTCAAAATTATTTATCAAAACATTAAACTAAAGTTAAAGGGGGATTTAACTCCGATGAACCCCTATTTTAGCCATGTCCTTGCTCCAGAGATACAGATGTAACCTCTTACAAAATGTTCTGTCGAGTAAATTCAATGAGAGTCCCAACTCCCAACACAACATCCAATGCCATTGTGTAAACCAAACCACCAACCAGAGCCAAATAAAAGGTTCTCATATGGATGCAACTTTTCGGGTGGTAGGTATTTTTGTTTCGTGATAGGTGCACTGTGCAGTTCACTGCTTTGCAATTCCATAAAGCGAATCTAAAAGTTTTACGTGCAATCATCCGAACGTGCAACATGAATCTTTCACCGAAAATACTTATATGCATGTTCGTATGCAGGTATATATTAGCAAAACCTACTAAGCGTTTATTTTCTCAATTTTTTGTGTTGTTAGTTTTTTGTAGGAAGGGTTGGTGCGGGTGGGGGAGGAGGTTAGAAATAACCTCGTCGAAAGTACATAGTAGCATCTAAATGTAGCAAACTTTTGTCGAGACCTCGAATAGTATAGTTGAAATGTGTAAAAATGAATGTAGTTGTTAACGAATTTCAATATTTTATGAATAAATACAGTTTTAACTTTTTTATAGAAAAATAAAGTTACATCAGTTAAATAATTATGATGCGAGAGTTGGAAACAACAAAAAAAAAAACTTTCTGGCCTCAAAAATTTTGATTAAAAGTTAAAAAGTTTGCTTTGGTCTTGTACAACGAATGTGACCAGGGGTAAATAAATGGGCCAATTAAGAGAACCGACTCAAGGGAAGGGTAAGGGATGACATTTTTAATTTTTATTTTATTCTGGAAGCTCATTCTTATGGAGAATATGAGAAGGTGGACTCATGAAAATAATTGATTCATTCTTTTATAATTTAATACAATTTTGTCACTCATGGTTATCCTTATCAGTTTTAATTACCAAAATTATTTAATAACTTCATTTTGCTTTGAGGTAGGTAATATTTAATTTTGAATGTAAAGCATTTAATGTAATAAAGGAAATGCATCATGGATGTGCGTCCAGGTGTATACATACATTAATGCAGGTATACGGATGGAAGAATTAGCTTGAATGCACTTTTCTGCAATTCCCAAGAAAGAAAAATTCGAATTTTTGCCCCAACTCATTTTATGTGTAGCTGCTATATCGTACAACCATTTTTTTTATTTTCTCGAAAATGGCTTCAAATATTCGTAGAATTAGTTCTACATTTTATTTTTTTTTGTCGAAAATTTCGAAAAAAGGGAAAAGGTGTTTGAAAAATTCACTCAGTTAAAACATCAGGTAAAATAATCTATCAACAAGTGTCTTGGAAAATCAACAAAAAAAACTCAGAAACTTACAACAATTCAATAACATGGCTGGTATTCTTATGGTTTAACTATAACAACTGTCAACTGTCGTTTGATACTGAAATTATTACATAGTGCTTATAAAATTTTTGTTTTTGGGGTACAAGAGACACACCTGATGGGTACCGAAACATGTTCAACAAGTTTTTACTAGGGAGGGCCTCACGAGTGTTTGAAAAATTTTCCTTGTCTAAATTTTTGCTACTGAAATCCAGAAAGGGCTTGTCAAGTATCTAACAAGTTTTCCTCGTCTAGATTTCCCCTACTGAAAACTTAAAAGGGCCTTGCCTAAACTTGACAGAAACTTGGCATTTTTCCAGCCGGGTAAATTCGAACTATAAATTATTGCAGAGATTCAAACGGTAAAGAAGTTAATTATTTTTTGAGCCACAAGAGACCAAATTTCCATGGCGTCATCAAAGCAAAATTTTTAAAATTTGACCCACCCTAATATTCAGAATTTTTTAAATTAATTTTTTATAAATAAGAGTTATAAAATGTAACCCACCCATTGAGGATTCTACAATGTACATAGAAGAGAAAGCCATGTGTTTACTACTTTATTTAATAAATTCCACAATAAAACATAATTCTCTACTGTTCTTACTTGTATCTTCTCCATTTTTCTTATTTAATGTGTAAAAAGTCGTTTTTTTTTGTTAACAAAGTTGAGACTATCCAGAATCATTTTGTCTGATTTTAATTCCAAAAGAGTTTGAATTGTTAATCTTATAATTCTCCTCCTAATTAATGAAGGTATCTGGATTTGTATACTAGTAAATATACAAAGAAATAAATATAGGTATACTTTTTGTTCATACAAAGAACTTTCTTAATTTCTTCAATCAGGAAAGACGACTACCTTATTTTGTGGTTACATCTTATTATAACAAAACAAAAAAAAAAAAAACTTTGATACACAATCTCAAACTAATCTGTTCAGTCTTCTCTTCATCATTCGAAACAACAAATCGAAAAACTTTTTACCCAATACCCCTCCGAGCTCCGAACCTTTAACACCTCATGATATAAATTCCAATATTTGATGTTATATAGGTATTTATACACTCCGTTCCACTTGAATAGGAACAAACTTTTTGTTTACTGTCTGAGCGTGTAGCGCTTTGGTAAATTTATAAATTCACCTTTTGGTTTTAGTTCCTATAAGAGGGATCTATTGCGAATAAATCAGCAGAAACAGAATAATTCAGGAAAATACCATTAGGTTATTTTTTACCACTTTGCTAATTATTTAATTTAAAACACTGTTAGTTTCGCGCCACTTGAATAGAAACATTCTCTTAAATAAGGAAACAAATCAAAAATTGCAGTAAAATTGGGTAGTTTTCTATTCGTAATCATATTTTAATATGTTTGTTACCATCTTTATTTGAAATAACTTGAAAACCCCATTTGGAGACTGAATCATGCAGTTATTTTATATGATTTAAAGAAACTGCATTTCATGCCTCTTTGATTGCTGCAATAAGTGATTCTTTGTCCTCATATTGTCGGTCAGAATCGTAAACTTTACGAACCAGCCATCCTCATAAATAAATAAAATAAATAAATCGGGTGGCACAACGGCTCATGAAGAACCAGGGCCTAGTGACTAACAACTCGCAACCATTCCTGTGTGCGCCTTTCGACAGGAATGGAAGGGATCTACAATTTTATGCCGAATCCGAACGGCTAGACGAGAAGCACTTATTCGTGACAAGTGATACTCTTGGAGGATTTGTCAATTCCTCGCAAGAGGCAGTAGCCCTGAAAAAAAACTTTTAAGTTTTTTTTTTTTTTTTTTAGGTGGACGAGGCTGGGATGCGATCCCAGACCTCCAGCGTGACAGTCGAACGCACTAACCATTACGCTACGGGCTACATCCTCATACGTTTTCAATAATATTTAGGTGCGGAGAATGCGGGGGCAATTGAAGTAAGGTAACATTTTTCTCGGATATCCAACTGTTAATGATCCTTGCGTTGAGGATTGGCACGTTTTCTTGTTGAAATGTCCATGGTATTGGTCCAAAGACATCGGTAAACTAAGGGAAAGCTTCTTGCAGTATTTCTTTGTAGGAGTTTGCCGTCATTTTCAATGTGGGAAAGTCCAGAACAATTGTTCAAAACCAGAAAATCGCACCCACTCCATTTGACCGCCTTCTCGGCTATGATGGCGCTCCAGAAACCTGGGTTCCTCCCTTATAACATTAAAATAGTAATTATATCCATCCGGGCCATTATAACTGATTTTTTTTCGTCAGAAAATACCACTTTTGTCCACTCTTTCTTCCGCGTCATATTCTTCCTGCAAAAATCTTTTATATTCTGTCTTCGTATTGGATTTAACGGTGGTTTTTTCTTCAATTTTAAGCAACGCTTTTAATGTTGTAACCCACGAATAACACGTCTAATAGTGTTAAGACTCACTGTAATACCACTCTTAGCCTTGATTTAGCAGCAGAGCTGCTTGAATTTGAAGCCAGTCTAATTATCTTTCTTCGTTCTGCTACTGTTGTGGCTCTTGATTGCCTACCTTACATATTTTTCTCTATTTCTATGGTTCGACCAAACAATTTTCACACTTCTACTTATTTTGTTGGCAATTGTGCGTAGGTGAAGCTTGTTTTCCGCGTGTACTTCTATTTTGGCTTTTTCTGCAGGGTTTAATGGTTTTCGGCGGTCCATCTTTTCTTTGATTAATTATTATTATTAGTCTACACTTCTATTATTATAAAAATATTTTTTCTTTTTACCGTAATCTATATAGACAAAACGCACTCTGTTTCTATTCAAGTGGCGCAAAAAAACAGTGTATTTTATGAAGTAATTAGAGAAGTGGTAACAAAATAACCTTATGGTATTTTCCTGAATTATTCTGTCCCTGCAGTTTTATTTGCAATAGATTTCTCTTTTAGGAACTGAAACCAAAAGGTGAATGTATGAATTTACCAAAGCGCCACAAGCTCTGATATTAAAAAAAAAGTTTGTTTCTATTCAAGTGGAGCGGAGTGTATGTATGTATATTGTATAGACTAAACCACTTTGCCAACAACGCATCATCCTACCGGTAGATCCTTCAAGACAGAAGGCAAGAAAACAATATGAAATCCTTGAGTCCTTGTATTGCAAAATAAGACTTAATCTAGAAACTAAAAAAAATATAAATAGCAGGGCCGAATTAGTCCATGTTAAAAGCCTTAAGAAATGGTGCAGTGCATTAACACCTACCGAACTATCCCCCACGGGTGTTATTTGCAAAAAAAAAAAAAAAAAGGAATTAACCCCCGAGGGTGTTAATTCCATTTTAAAGATATTATAAGGCCCACCACAAAAAAGAAAAAAAGAACTTAGACCCGCGGGTATTTTTGCTTACCGAATTCGCATTCAGACCCACACTTCATGTAAATGATTCATAATTGCTCTTACCCAAATCTAATAGGGCCCATATAGACAGTGCACTTGTGTCTGCCGTCTGTGGGCTGGTGCACGCAACATAAACACCTGCCAGACGACTGAGCATACCCAAAGTGGAGCGACGGAGTCGCGTAAACGGGACCAGAGACAGAAGCCCCATAAAGGAAGTTAGAATGTTTGTAAGGATTTTTGTATGAACTAAAGTACTCTCCCCCCTTGTATGACCAACGAATTGTTGGCATATGAATCGGGTACGGAGAAAAAAGAAAGAAACCGAATGTGACAACAGCAAGCTTGTGTGCTCTAATAAAAACGCTAGTCGTTCAAATGCATTTGAAAAGCAACAAAACCCGCACTCAGATGGAGCTTGACATGTGGCTTCGGTAGGCCGTCGACTTCCGAATTCCAGTCACAGTTGATGTCTTAAGTTCAATCCCCATGACGGGCAAAGCTTTTCAAATAAAAATGAACATATTAAGACTCAGCACCACACAAAGAATTCTGATGATCGGGGTGGCACTCGTGAAATAGCTATAACTTCAGCCAAAATAACTTGGTGGTAGAAGACTTTAGTTGTTGTTGTTACATTCAACATTTTCGGAAGTTAAAATGATTGAACCCACGAACAGAGTTGCCGATGTGACACAGTAGTGCATTTTGTACACGGGATTTTCTTCGTGGCACGAAAAAATTCAATACAGCCCGATATTAAAGTCTCCATTATTTTACTTAAACTTCATTTATGATTATGTACATTTCCATAAAATAAGTTACAATTTTGAGGAACCTTTATGAAAATTGACCCAAATGAAGTACAAATCAGTACAAATTTATCGAATTTTTGAACAACAACTTAAAGGCGCTACCACCAATTGTTTGGCTGGAGATATAGCTATTTCGTGCTTTGCCACTTTTGCACTCATCAGTCTTGCACGCATATCAGATTTGCTCAGTCTTAGCAGTCGTGTGCACTACGCACTCCACCGCTTTGGACCACAGACGTCACAGGTCGAGATGTGTTGTTTGTTTATCAAATGCATTTGGAGCATCAGCATTTTTATAAGCGCCTTTAAGTATGCTGTTTTGTTCTTGCCTTGTCGTCTAAAAATGGTGATGCTCCAAATGCATTTGACAAACAAACGGAATAAAGAATGGTCAAGCCTAATAAGCTGACATTCTAGTACGAATAGTACAATAATAACAATAGTACAAATTTAAATTTTTTAATAATAGTTATACGAAAAGAAGAAGTGGTATTTTTTGTTGCACCTATAATTACACCAAGTTAAAGTATTAATTTTTTTTTTTGTAAAGTAGAAGAACTGGTTTTTTTTCACGTGGCACGCAAAATTGAAATTGTGGTACCAAAATATTTGTTCGAGCGGCAACGCTGCCCAATAAGCGAACAACCCAAAGTATTGTTTGTTCTTTTTTCTTTTTTCCTTGAAGGATTTTCTTATTTTTACTATACTTAGGTATGATTTACAAAAAAAAAACATATAAATAAAAATAATGACAAAAGAAGTTTACTTTGTCTATTTTTTGCTACTATTTTGCAGAATGGGTTTTATTTCCATTTAAAATTGGAATTAAAACCCGTTAGAAAAAGGAATTAACACCTTCAGGGGTTAATTCATTTTTGGGAACTAGAACCCGCCTGAATAGTTCCGTGGTTGCTAATGCATAGGGCTGGCCACGAGACGAGAAAAGTCTCGGTCTCGATCTCGGTCTCGGTCTCGCATGACGAGACGAGACTGCCTTTTAAGCAACCGAGACGAGACCGAGACGAGACTGTAGGGCCGAAATTTACAGAGAGTCTAATAAATTAGAAAATCCAATTTCAGTTAAATATTTATTTTCTTCTGCACATATTCAAACCATAGTCGAAAATATTTCGGTCAACATTTTGTCCGGAAATCATATTTTTCGGAGACGAGACCGAGACGAGACTTAATTATACGAGACCGAGACGAGACTACGAAATTTTAACGAGACCTAGACGAGACTTACAAAAGTCTCGCAGAGTCTCGTCTCGTGGCCAGCCCTAGTAATGCACTGCAACTTAAGAAATATCTTTGATGCTCACTGTGTAAGATTGATAACTCATTTAAAAGTACATACCTATTTACAAATGACCTCCACTCCAGACATGCATTTCGCCCCGGGAATGATGGATGTGCTCATCCAGTTAGATGCTGTCATGCCCTTCTAAACTGCCCTTTTTGATCGGCGCGGTGATGAGCCCATATGTCTGACATGAACGAAACGCATTTTTCGAAAACCAATGTGAACCGAATAGGTTCATAGATAACCGTCATTGAGTTTATACACATAGAGGAACCACCTCAGTGTTGGGTTTTATCACCAATCCAGGTGGCGCCCTTATTCGCATCTAGAACAAGAACCAGTGATAATCAATACAAGAACCATTAGCTCCTTATGATATACTATTTCCCCACTATTCCCACAAATAGTCTACCTTTAGGTGGAAATAGTCTACCTAAAGGAGCAAATGGTTCTTGTATTGATTATCACTGGTCCTTATTCTAGATGCAAATAATGGCGCCTCCTAGATTGGTGATAACTTAACACTGAGGCGATTCCTCTATGTGTATAAACTCAATGATACAGTTATAAATATGTATACATTTTGCAACTTAAGGGCCCCAAAAAAAAACTTTCCAATGAAATCCAATACTGAATGCGTCTGAATATCTAATAAATTACACGAAAAACAAAAGAAAACTTTGAAGAAACAAAAAAATTCTACTTTGTTCCTCCTTCGTCGATTCATTACGCTCGACATGTTGCTTGGCGTAATGTACTGACGGCTTACCCAATGCGGGATCCTATCCTATTCACTCCAACTCCACAACCTACAACATCTAAATGCTCCCCTAATGAGGTAGTGGGAGACAAAAACATAAAGTTTTCCTATCAACACTATTTTTCTTTTTTAGGTCCCTTTCGACAAGGATACAGCGAGCTATTAATTATGACATGAATCACACATGATGTGAGAACAACCAAAAAAAAAAAACTGAAAACCAGTGCGACAGCAACCCTAAGGTTGCCATTTGCCAAACTTGATGTCATAACAATATTTTTTATAAGCCCCTTTTGGCACCTAAGATTCTTTATTTTTTTTTTTGTTACTTTCCCTCCAAGGATGTGTTGGCATGCGTGCGTGTGTGTTGTTGGGAGCAAACTTTTTCCAAAAGAACATTTTTCGTTCGAGATTGTCATTGGATTTCACATTTGTTGTTTGCCTTTCAATTTCTTCATAGAGCGCAGAACCAATTTCTTGTTGTTGCAAGCTATAAAAGAATAATCCTGTTGCTTGCACGATGCGATGCTTATGTTCCGAAGAATATCATCAAAACCAATACAACCATTCAGAGTGGAACATACGAACCATCAGTACGACTACAAAAGGAGCAGGGGGGATTATTCGTTTCCTTATGCTATGGGTCCTCTAATAGAAATTAGGAAGACGAAGACGACCGACGAATGGGGCTGCAGTGGGGGAGAGGGGAGAAAGATGGCGGGCGATTACAAATAACTTTTCAGCGAAATATATGTGAAAAGTTTTCCAATTCCAATTTCGAAGTTGCCAGTAGTTTTTGGAAGTTAATCGGGTTTTATATCCTTTCCCGAATAAATTCCAGTCGACATTTATTGGCATTGAAAGCTGAGTGAAAATTATTTCATACAATGTGTATTTAACATTTTTTTTTTTTATTTTTTTGGTTTTTATATCTTTCATAGATTCTTTTTGTTTCGTTGCTTTTTGCGTTTGTTTGGTTATATTTTTGGGGGATTGATTTAGATTTTGGAAAATATTTTAAGGATGTTATTATAGTGATAGTTTATGTTGTTTTATTGAATACATTATTGTTTTATTTTGTTTTTAAATGAAAGGTGTATTTTTGTAATGGGTTTGAAAGAGACTTAATAAATATTATTTATGGGGTAAAGTCGGGTAATATGGCACCACGGGGGATATGGCACCCTTTCAATATTTCCCACTTAATGACTTTTTTTTAAGCAATGATTTCAGAATACCTTTAAGTTTCACACAAGCTTCTAAGCTTCTTCCGTCAATCTTTCTCTGATACCGACCTTCAGCCTTATTTAGAATACTTCTCCTAACTTAAAATCTTGCAACAAAACTTCCTTAAACTCCATTATCAGTTCATCAGACGTTGTTGAAGGCAAGATTAATAATCTAAAAGACGATTATTCACCTGAACCTGATGGCGTCCCAGCCATAATCCTGAAAAAGTGCTGTTAAACCCCTGACTGCTCTGTTTCAACTTTCACTCTCGCTTGGAGTTCCCTATCCATACAAAAGGCCCCGAGAAAGAAATTTCCAACTACCCCCTATTGCTAAGTTATCATGCATCGCTAAGCTTTTTGAAAGTATCGTCTATGATACAATGCTGTTCCACTGCAAGCATATAGTCTCCCTAAACCAACACGATTTCGTCAAGGGCAGTTCGACTACTACTTACTTCTTAGAATTTGTTTCAGGAAACTTATGCTTTCTTGAAAATGGTAATGAGTTCGATGTAATTGCAACGTATCAAAACAAAGGCTTTGATACTCTTCACTACTCGTACTCTTAAAGCACACCAACTGACAACAAAGGCGCCTGCCTGGCGACTGAGCATACCCTAAGCGGAGCGACAGAGTCGCGTAAGCGGGACGGAAGACCCGAAAAGGGAGTTAAAATCCTTAAACCCGCGAAGCGGGCCACCCAAGGTACTGTTTAGTACAAAAAAACTTTAATAACAGATCGACTGACAACATAGGCGCCTGCCAGACGACTAAGCATACCCCAGTGTTGCCAGATGAAAGTTTCAAAGTCCCCCCATTTTTGTATGGGAAGGGAAAAGAATAGCTTACTTACTTACTTACTTACTTACTTACTTACTTACTTACTTACTTACTTACTTACTTACTTACTTTTAATTTTCCCAATCAATTTTTTGATTCAAGGTTCCTAAACTAAATATCTCTAACACAAGTTCTTAAAAATAATATTTCTCTTGAAAATATTAGGAAAAACATACAATTTATATAAAAAAACGCTTTTTTATATATTTAAATTCATACTTACTTACTTACTTAGGTCCTCGGACCTATTACGTCCGTGATGTTTCCCTTACGGGACATAGGGCCTCCACTACACCTACGCGCCATCGTGTACGATTTCTTGAAATGTATTTCAGCTCTCTCCAACTTTTCCCCAGTCGTGCCGATTCCTGTTCGACCGTTCTTCGCCATGTACTTCTAGGCCGGCCCACTTGTCTTCCCTCCTGTGTGAGCGGGTTCCACTGCATTGCTTGAGATGCAATGCACCGATCGCCTTTTCGAAGCGTATGGCCAATCCACTGCCACTTTCTTTTTCGTATAATGGAGTCTATGGGCTCCTGACCCGTTCTCGCATGAAGTTCGGCATTGGAGGTACGGTTGGGCCAGAAAATCCTCAAGATGTTTCGTAGACATCTATTAACGAAGGTTTGCAGCTTTCTAGTGACAATTTCAGTGACTTTCCAAGTGCTGCAGCCGTAAAGCAGAACGGATTCAACATTGGAGCGGAACAGTCGTAGCTTGGTCTTTAAGCTAAAAGAGTTGTTTCTCCATATTTTGGACAGCATTCCGAACGCAGCCTTTGCTTTTCTGATTCGGCTGTTTACGTCCAGTTTAGTTCCGCCACCCGTAGAGACAATACTCCCAAGATATTGGAAATCCTCTACCATCTCTACCGGTTGTCCAGAAATATTTACTTGGATTGATGAGGAAGTTCCAAGGCTGATCCTTTTAGTTTTTGCCGAGTTGATCTTAAGCCCTACGATTTCTGCTTCTCTCTCCACCCTTGTTGTCATTTGATGGATATCCATGATCCTATGAGAGAGTAAGCATACGTCGTCCGCGTAGTCCAGATGTTTGAGGTGAGATTGCAGAGTCCACTGAATTCCTCCATTTCCATTTGACAAAGCTGCGTGCAGTACGTCACTTATCACCAACAGGAACAGTATTGGTGACAGTATACAGCCTTGCCTAACTCCACTTTGGATTTCAAACTCCTCTGACAGCCTACCTTTGTGCTAAACGTGACACGTGGATCCATCATATGTAGCCTTGATAATAGCAATCAATTTATCTGGGATGCCCCTCCTGTGTAAAGCAAGCCAAATAAATTCTCTATTGACACTGTCGAACGCCTTTTCAAAATCGATGAACAGCAGGTGAAGTGGTGATCGATATTCAACGCACTGTTCGATGATGATCCGCAAGGTGTTGATGTGATCCACACAGGAAGATCCAGTGCGGAAACCTGCTTGTTCGGCGTCGAGTGTGTCTTCGAGGTGGTCTTTAATTCGGTCCAATATTATCCTTGCTATTATCTTGGCTACTGCAGGCAGAACGCATATTCCTCTCCAGTTTTCGCACTGTGTGAGATCTCCTTTCTTTGGGAGCTTGACAATCATGCCTTTTTTCCACTCTTCAGGAAAGCTCTCTGCTTCCCAAGCTCTCTTAATAAGTGGGTGCAGTAGCTCGCTCGATGTCGTTGGGGCTGCTCCTAAGAGCTCTGCAGGAATACCGTCAAGTCCAACCGCTTTGTTGTTCTTCAGTGCTTTGATGGCGGTGATAACTTCTTCTTTACTGGGGGGTACGGTGCGTATTCGGGAAATTGTTACTTCGGGTAGCTCAGTGGGAATAGGGTTCACTTCACTTGCGAAAACGCGGTTTAAAACCGCAGAAAAGTGTTCCCTCCACCTTATGAGCTGGTCCTCATCCGAAATTAGCAGGGATCCGTTTGTGTCTTTAACCAGGTGTTGTTTAGAGCTCTGGACACCAGTGAGCTCTTTGGTAATTCTGTAGACAGTCCTACTGTCACACCTACTAGCGGCTTCTTCTGCTTCTGTAGCCAGTGCGTTGATGTAGTTACGCTTATCAGGTCGCACACTACGGTGAACTTCCCTCATCTTCATGCGGTACGTAGACTCAAGCTCGTTTCTCCCTGCTGCTGGGGTAGCTGCGATACGAGCTTTAAGGTGTTTCCTTTCTTCGATCCTTGCCCAAGTTTCGTCGGAAAGCCAAGCACTATTTCTTCCTTGCGTCCGGCCGACTATACTTTCAGCACCGGATATGAACACATTTTTCACAGCACACCAATGATTTTCGATGGATGTGGTTTCCGTGCTGCTGATTGCGTTCAATCCTTGTGAAAGGTGGTCCCCTAGTTGTTGGCGCACTGCGGGATCCTTAAGTCTATCTGTATTAAACTTGGGCATTCGAGTGTTTCCTTGGGATCTCCGAACTGCAGCTGTACGCAATCTTACGGTAGCAACCATCAGATGGTGGTCCCGGGCCATTCCCATGTCAGCACCTCTTCTGTTACGGACGTCCTGGAGACTGCTTCTAAAACGCCGACTGATCGCGAAGTGGTCAATTTGGTTGGAAGTTGCTTGTCTGTCAGTCGACACCCAACTGACTTTGTGGCACGTCTTATGCTCGAACATGGTCCCTCCAATAACAAGGCCGTTGGCGTTGCAGAAATCGACAAATCGTTCGCCATTGTCGTTTCGGTTACCAACACCATGTTTTCCCATGACATGCCTTAGCCCAGTGTTGTCATTGCCAACCTTGGCATTTAAGTCTCCCATCACCATAACTATATCACCTCGTGGAATGCTATCATAAGCAGCACTCAGCCGGTTATAAAAGGCCTCCTTCTCCTCGTCAGAAGAGAGCAAAGTTGGGGCGTAACACTGTTTAAATTTAAATTCATAGTTTCTGCAAATGCCTCTACAGTTTCTGTGTTATCGTCCGAGTCGTTCGAAGTAGGTATAGGTACATTATTTCCGAATTGAACTTGTTCAGCTCTGTTTTTGAAGGTTTGAAATCAACACAGACTTGAGTACCCATACTCTGAACACAGCATTGTTAGTTTTGATGCTTAATCGGTTTCTTAACTTATTTTTCACTATATTTAATACTGAAAATGCTCTCTCCACTGAAGCACTTGAAAAAGGAAGACTTAAAAGTAACTCAAAATTGAACTAAAAGTCCACCATAAAAAATTTTTTCAATTTATTTCCCCCCCATAAATCCCCCCACAATTTTGTTCCTTCCATTTTGGCCGGAAAAATAGCCCATCTGGAAACACTAACATACCCTAAGCGGAGCGACGGAGTCGCGTGAGCGGGACAGAGAACCCGAATAGAGAATTAAGATCCTTAAACCCGCCAAGCAGGCAACCCAAAGCAGTCTTGTCAAAGAAAACTATCTATAAAGTGGTCAGAAATTCACTATCAATGGGCCAGAAGTCCACAAGATTTTTGTATGGACTTTTTGCCCATCGGAGTGGGTCAAAAGTTCACAATTGATTTATGGACTTTTGACCCACAGAAGTGGGACAAAAGTCCATTATGGACTTTTGGCCTGTGGACTTTTGACCCTGCGCCGCATTCCGCAGGGAAGCCACCTTGGCCCACTGATATTCATCTTGACTATTAACGATGTCGACTGTATAACAAAAGACGATAAGAAAATCTTTAGGTGCATAACATCCCCTGCCGACTCTATTCTACTACAAAATGAACTTAACCCATTTTCCACCTGGTGCCTTAAAAACTTTCTTGAGCCTAAAGTTGACAAGTGTCAAGCTATCACCTTCTCCCGTACGCGGTTTCCACTCCCTCCTTGGACGTATCTTATCGACAATGTGCCAGTCCCCTCCGTTAATTCACTGTGCGTTCTAGGAATTATCTGCGATAGAGAATTGGATTTTCGTTCTCACATTGAAAAGTCCATCACGAGAGCTAACTCCGCACTCGGCTTTGTAAAATGATGGTCAAACGGATTCTCCGACCCTTATGTCACTAAACCTCTCTACACCACATTTGTTAGGCCACTCCTCGAATATACAATTCAAGTATGGTCACCTTATTACCTTAATCACTCTCAGCGAATTGAAGCTGTTCAACGTAGATTCCTTCGTTTTGCCCTCCGTGGCCTTCCTGGTCAGATGCACATAACCTGCCTCCCTACCAACATCGTTTAAATTTAATTAATATGGACTCCCTTGAATTTCGCCGCCGAGTGCTGATATTGTCTTCACGCATCAGCTCTTAGCTGGTAATATCGATTGTCCAGCTCTTCTTGAAAAAATCTCCCTCCAAACAAATTCCACTAACCTCCGATTCATACGTTTCAAATCAAGTTTCACCGCACCAAATATGGTAGCAACGAACCTATAAACCGTATACTACGTACCTCTAACAGCGTGCACAACCTATTCGACTTCCATTTAAGCAAAGACAGCCTCAAAACCTTAATAAATAAATTGTGTGGCGCAACAGCTCGTGAAGAACCACTCGCAACCATTCCTGTGTGCGCGTGTCGACAGGAATGGGAGAGACCTACAATTTTATTCCGAATCCGAACGGCTAGACGAGAAACACTTATTCATGACAATTGGTACTCTTGGAGGATTTGTCAATTCCTCGCAAGAGGCAGTAGCCCTGAAAAAATGTTTTAGTTTTTAGGTGGACAAGGCTGGGAAGCGAACCTTCAGCGTGACAGTCCAACGCACTAACCATTACGCTACGGGCTACTACGCCTCAAAACTTAGCCTTATTCAAATAAATGTTAGTGCTTTAGCGAAGGGTTAAATAAGAAAAGTAAAAATACGCTTGAATTCACCATTTATCTCTTAATCCATGCTTACACCACTCCTGTTTTTGTGGGTGTTGTTACTCAGCCAGAATGTTGAGAACACAATTACTCTTTTGCTTACTCGATTGACTAAGATGAGTAGATAATCTCTCATACCTACCTAACCTAGGTACCTACCTAAAAGAAAAAGCCATTGATATGAACCATCCGTTTTGTTATCAAAAATTGTATCTAACTATAAGCTTCATAAAAAACAAATATCACTAAAATTTTAAATTTTGTTCAAATGACCTTAGACTCCAAACACTACTTATACCATTAAACTTGATGCATAACTCGAACAATTGATAAATCCACCAATTTAAAATGCCGTTTTGTTGTTGCCATACACGCTCATGCAGTCATTTTAATAAAATTTCCACTTTTCCAATAACTTTATCTCAAACGGCCAACTTATTTCATTTTTCCAATTATACAGAGCTGCCGACCGTTTTCATAGATTTTATTACTCCAAGAAATTTCGAACTTTTAATTCAAGAAATCTGGACTCGTAAAAAGTTGGTCTCTTTGCGAGCGATGTGCTTGCTGTGCCTGGGCTCTTCACTTCGTCTTATTATGTTATTTTCTTATAAAACTTTCATCCCACAAAAATACGTCAAGAAAAAAAAAAAAAAGGATAATAAAAGAAAATAAAGACTTTCAAAAATGTAGAACTCATCCACAAATTGTAACAGATGCCGCATGCAATAGTGAATAATATTTTATTCGCGCAATCTTTCTTTTTTCTGTCATTTTTTTTTATTTCTCGAACTCGCTAGCCGAACACTTAAAATCCGTTTTCCATTAGAATATCCTTTTACCTAGGAAATTTTATACATAGCAAGTTGTTGTTGGCAGACATCAGGGATGTATTCTTAGTGTGAGAGGCCTTGAAGAAAGAGTAAAAATAACGCAAAAAGATGTGAGTTCGACTTTGTATTTTGATAACCACAGAACCAGATTAGCGATAGTTGTCGTAAGTCACCAGAGTCAGAATAAGTTAATTATTGAAATAGATTTGTCTTCAGTTGAGTCAAGAAGAAGCAGTTTTCCAGTGGATGATGAATGCAGAAATGCTTAACAACCAGAAGATAAGATAACGCAAGCAGCTGTTGGATAAATTTAGAGATAGAGGGCGCCTGAAGGCATCAGCTTCCTCTCACGAATAATCCGGCACTGATGATGGAAAACCCACAGGAAATACATTTAAACTTTGTCGCGCTTTTGTGCGTTTATATTATGCAAGATGTTGGAATATCGCTCGCACTAAAGTATGAAAAAGTTTTTTAATTTAGAGCTTTTTTTTCAAGTTCGAGGCAATTATTCGCAAGTAACCGGTCGTATTTTCCATTTTTGCTTGTGGACTTTGAATTTGAAAAACATAATTCTCTCGCAGTAATAAATTCCCCCAGGCTGCACATTCAGAAGTAATCAAAAATTGACGACCATATGCTGTTCAGCTCCTTCCACCCCTTACGCCCCCCCTCCCCGCTCCCACCCCCGCCGGTGACACTGCGATTCCGTTTTAACGTGTCTTTCAGATAAAGAGTATTATATGGATACTTGGAATGGAATCACAAGCATTCTCTTGCCTTACTAAATTGCTTAAATTGATTTGCGAAACAATTAGTTATAGAGTCGTGGGGTATAAATCCCAACCCCAAACCCACCAACCAGTCTCCATTAACCATCAGATTGGACTTTAGAAGTTTCCCGCATAATTTATTAGAGGGTACGTTAACATTTTCATTGAACTGTAAAAATGTCTAGTATGGATTGCATTCATTTAGAAATTGCCGTCAATCGAGCAGAAGATATTTTCTCGGTGGTGAACTTCTTTTGAAAGTCGTATATGCGAATGCTTTCCCTCGGGGGAAAGTATACTTTTATTGGTTCTTACGTCAGGGTTTTTAGTTGATGCAGGTAATGGTCGGCTGGTAGGTAGGTATATACATATATGTACATTTGTACATGTATGAAAAAAAAACGAATCGAAATGTTTATGGCCGTTATTGCCAATACTTATGTATGAAAAGAAATTAGTTGATTTCTTTCTTCATCTTGCTTCAGGGGATTGCAAGATTTAAGTTTTTTTTTCCAGAAGTGGGGAGATTAAATCGCTTGGAAAAATACCGTAGGTAGGTATAGACACTAGACACTCTTCTCAACGAACCCTTATATTTAATTTAAATAAATTAGTTTCACATGGGGATATGAGGGTTCTCATATTATACATGCATGCACGATATAAGGGGAGCAGCATATTGGACGATATCAAAGAAATACGAGATTTAAAAACTTTCTGTTTTTTTTATGGATGGTCGAGGATAAAAGAGCAAATAGAAACGATAATAAAAAATCATCGAAGCGATAACTGATCATTTCAACGAGAGCTATTGGATAGAAAGTAGAAATGAGTTCAATAGCGGATTCCTAAAGGGGAAGGGGCATGGGCTTAAAAAAAATGGATTTCAAAAAGAAGGTATGATTTTAAGAAATAAAATATAAAAGTGCCTTTTGGAATTAAGAAGGCAGATGAAGATTATGTAAGAAATAAAATACTTAAGCCCAGTTTTTCAGTGATATCGGTTAAGCCCGATTAAATTAGCCCTGGAACTAAATCTGTCTATAGTTACGTCAGGAAGCTTATCATACACATTTTTGAGTTAATCCAAAGTTAACTCACCAAATTTGGTGAGTTAACTCGGGTTTAACTTTAACCCCGCACTGAAAAACTGTCCCTTACTGTTTAAAAGCATCTAACTGATGAGCTTACTGTCAAACTAATGCGATAAATATCTTGGCGTTTAGTTCACAAGGACAAAATCAATGAAGCCAGTGCAATGGTGAGATATACGGGAATATCCCAAAACAAGCAAAAAAACGGCTATTTGCTCGGAAAACATCAAAAACTACAATACCGTTATTTGAATTGTTTGGAAAAAATCTGCAGATCTTTGTAATCAATTGCTAAATAAATAAATAAATGAATGGTTTGGTGTGTTTAAAACGTGTTTCCTTCAAAATTTCTTTTTCAGCTAGTCAAAACCTTTTAATTAGCTAAATTACAAGAAAAAACAATAATAATATTTGAAGGCGAGTTATTTCGTGGATATCAATAGTTTGGCGTAACTCAAAATTTCTGTCAGTTAAATTTTCCGACTCAGGGAGTCAAGCCCTATAAATTGAGATGCATTTCAAGAGATTTGTATTGATAATCTAATTGATAAACTAGTAATAATATCCGCGACTTTTATAGCGCTTTTCAGCAGTATGGCGTAACTCAAAACGTCTGTCAGTTACATTTTGCAACTCAGGGAGTCTTACTTACTTACTTTTGATGGCGCTCACAGCCCAGGATGGGCTTCGGCCTCAACTAACAAGCCCCTCCAGCCAGCTCTGTCCCTAGCTAGCCGCTTCCAGTTGCGCACACCGAGTGCTTTATGTCGTCATTCACTTGATTGCGCCACCTGTTACGGGTTCTTCCTCTGCTGCGTACCCCATCGGGGTTGGATTCGAAGACTCGTCGGGCAGGTGCGTTGCTGTTCATACGCTCCACGTGCCCCAGCCATCTCAGCCGCTGTATTTTCAGCTTTTTGACCAGGTCAACGTCGCTGTACAGCCGTATAGCTCGTCGTTGAATCTTCTCCTCCATACTCCTTCGATACACACCGGACCGAAAATCACACGAAGAATCTTCCTCTCAAAGCACCCTAGCAGATTTGTATCCGAATCTTTCAGTGTCCATGCTTCTGATCCATAAAGCAGGACCGGGATGATTAGGGTTTTGTATAAAGTCTCCTTGGTTCTCTGAGAGAGGGCCTTACTACTTAAATGCCTTCTTAGACCGAAGAAACAGCGGTTGGCAAGAGTAATTCTTCGCTTGATCTCTGCACTGATGTCATTCTGCGATGTAATAGTGGAGCCCAGGTAGACAAAGTCCTTGACAACTTCGAAGTTATATCTGTTCATCGTGATATTTTGCCCGAGTCGACGATGTTGAGATTCCTCTCTCGATGACAGCATATACTTCGTCTTGTCCTCATTAACCGCCAATCCCATTCTAGCCGCCTCCGATTCAATGCTCGCAAATGCCCCTGCCACAGCTCGCTTCGTTCTGCCGACAGTGTCTATGTCATCCGCATACGCAAGCAATTGAACGGACTTTTGATAGATTGTACCGCTGGTGTTGACATATGCGTTGCGTACAATGGCTTCAAGAACGATGTTGAATAGGTTGCATGATAACGCGTCGCTCTGCCTCAATCCTTTCTCAACATCAAAGGAATCGGTGGTGTTCTTACCAATTTTGACGGAGCAGCGAGATTTCTCCATCGTCATCCTGCACAGGCGGACGAGTTTGGCAGGGATGCTGAGACTCGACATGGCTCTGTACAATTCGTCCCTTTTCACGCTATCATACGCGACTTTAAAATCGATAAAAAGGTGGTGTGTATCGATCTGGAATTCCCGGGATTTTTCTAAAATCTGTCGGAGTGTGAAGATTTGATCGACGGTTGACTTGCCTGGCCTAAAACCGCACTGATAGGGGCCGATCAGATCGTTGACAAAAGGTTTTAAGCAGTCACACAGGATGGCCGACAAGATTTTATAAGCGGCGTTTAGGAGACTAATTCCTCTGTAGTTGGTACATTTCAGAACATCTCCCTTTTTATGGATGGGGCACACTATACCGAGGTTCCATTCATCGGGCATACTTTCCTCCGACCAAATTTTGCAGATGAGCTGGTGTATGCTTTTAGCCAATTCATCTCCCGCTGATTTGAATAGTTCGGCTTGTAAGCCATCCGCACCAGCAGCCTTGTACGACTTAAGTTTGGTTATCGCCAGCCGCACTTCGGTTAGGTCGGGTGGACGGAACTCTTGGCCATCATCGTCCAAGTTGAATGGAGCGTTCTGCCTATTAGCGGCATCTTGGCTGTCTTCGCCATTAACCAGTCTAGAGAAGTGCTGTTTCCTGATCCTCAGCACTGACTGTGTGTCTACCACCATATTCCCACTCTCATCTCGGCAGGCTTCCGTTCTAGCCTTGAATCCTTGGGTGGATCGCTTCACCCTCTGATAACATTTTCGAGCATCTCCCCTACCGCTACAACCCTCAATAGACTCTACCGCCCGCTTATCGTGCTCTGTCTTTTTCCTCCTGAGAAGTCGGCGTTCCTCTTTTCGTTTCAGCCCGTAGAGCTCCCTGGCCACTCTCTTATCAGCTCTTGTTCGAGTCTGCAGCATTGCCTGGTAGGCCTCGTGCCTAGCTGCATGCGCTAGCCGGAACTCTTCATCGAACCAGGGGTTTCGTTGTATTCGCCTAGTGAAACCCAGCACATCAGAGGCGGCACTTCTGATGGCTTGTTGACAGTGTTCCCACTGGTCCTCTGCACTTGATGCTGGTGGCGGACCTCCTTAGAGATTAAGAGTTACGTGGTCTGCAAAAGCTTTGGCGGTCTCTTGCGATTTAAGCTTCACGATATCGAATCTTTTCACAGCCTCTGCTCTGCGTTGTTGCGTCATGGATATCCGCATACGTAGTCTAGCTACCACCAGGTAGTGATCCGTTGGCCCCTCGGAACGTTCGGCCGTCCAAGATACTGGAAGCACGCTCGCAACTATCGCAACGTGGTCGATTTATTTGACGGTTAGTTGATGTGGGAAGTAAGTGCTTGAGATGATGACATTTCGCCCCGCCGCAAAGTCTGCCAACCTGTGTCCGTTGCCGGAAGTTTCGTCCTGTAGGCTGTGTCCTCCGACTATCGAACCAAAGATGCCCTCCTTTCCGAATCTTGCGTTGAAGTCACCAAGAATGATCTTCACGTCGTACTTCGGGCACATATCATACGTTGTCTCCAGGAGATCGTAGAATGCTTCTTTGGTTGAGTCCTCTCTCCTTTCATGGGGGGCGTGAACACAAATCAGCGTAATGTTCTTAAATTTGCCTTTGATGCGGATTGTGACCAGGCGCTCGCTTACACTTCGGAAGCCCAAGACTTCTTGCATAAGTCTTCCCCTTATCACAAATCCACAACCAAAAAGCCGCTGACCCTGTTCCTTCAAGCACCCGCCGTAGTAGATGTCACACGTTGTCACGCCCTCTCCATCCCATCGCACTTCCTGGATGGCTGTTACGTCAGCCTTTAGCCTGTCCAGGTTCTCCACTAATTGTTCGGCTGCACGTGTTCTGTATAAGGACAGGACGTTCCACGTGCAGATCCGAAATTCATTGTCCTTGTTTTGTTTGCTGGGGTCGTCAACTTTAAGATCATCCATATCCGAGGCTTGTTGTTGTTTCGGAACAAACTTTTTTTTACGGGGTAGGGAAGTTACCTCGACGCACAACCCCCGACCCGGAGGACCAGAGCCTTCGTATAACTCCAAGGGTAGGGAGCCGGATAAACCGCTCCTTATAGGCCTGAGCTACAAATATGTCGTAGTAGCCCATATAAGGTGTTCACTAAGTTGTTCAACCTAACTGGAACTGTAGACGCCACCGGTGATTCCATCTAGAGAATTCGTCCGCTGCCGCCTCGATGAAAGGAGAAGTGCCTTAGTGTGAACACTCCTCCCCCTCTCTCGTTGGATGTCCTCAACGGCTTTCCACGGGGATTTAAACCCCGTCTCCAGCTGAGGTACTAGACTCCCGATGTTCACCACTAGGAGGTGAGAGTAGGAGTTGGTAGACAGAGGTGGGTTTTGCAATAAATGAAATTGAATTTCAAAAACAACTATGTTTGGCCTGAAACGGAAAGAGGTTCAAATTACCATACACGACTCATTTTGGTAGATTTACTTGTTCAACTGATTCAACAAGTGAAGGGTTTTTTGTGAAGTGAAGTGAACGGTTTTTATTGTGTTACTTTCAATAATTTTTACTTGTCTTACAAACAAAGTTCAACAAGTAATTCTTGGCTAGTTGACTCGTTGCTCTGTGTTATAGTCCCCTGACGCACAGTTGCGCATTAAAACAAACTAGGACTGGCCACGAGACGAGACTCTGCGAGAGTTTTGTAAGTCTCGTCTCGGTCTCGTTAAAATCGACAATTTACAGTCTCATCTCGTCCTCGTTTCGGTCTCGTATAATTAAGTGTCGTCTCGGTCTCGTCTCCGAAAAATACGATTTCCGGCCAACTTGTTGTTTATTGGAACGAAATATTTTCGATTATAGTTTGAATATGTGCAGAAGAAAATAAATATTTAACTGAAATCGGATTTTTTAATTTATTAGAATCTCTTTAAATTTCGGTCGAATTATACAGTCTCGTCTCGGTTGCTTAAAAGCCAGTCTCGTCTCGTCTCGACTCAGTCTCGTCATGCGAGACCGAGATCGAGACTTTTCTCGTCTCGTGGCCAGTCCTAAAACAGACCGACCAACATCAAAGAATAGACAAACAAAAAAATAGCTATAACTTCGGCCAAATAACTTGGTAGTTATTGTTGTTTCATTCAAAAGGTTCAATGTTAATTGTTGTCTGCGCAGCGTGACTGCATTGTATGAACTTGAGTTCATACAAAAAAATCCTAATAAAAAACTATCAAATAATTTTCGCTGTTCCCTAACTTAGTACGACCTTAATATTTTGTGCTCTTTAAATGTTTCTTGATTTGTTTTTTTAACTTGACTACAACCTTTGTCACGAACAATTTTTTTGCACTTTTCTAACGCCTCTTAAACTACCTATCACTGCAAAGTAACTTGGTACATTTGTATTTTGTACGTTCACGTTGGGCATTTGTGCAATGTTCCTCACTTCTAACAGAACACTTTCATCGAAAGTTCAATCATTAAACACAACTTAGAAGTTTCCAAGTCCTTTGAAGTTGAAGACTTTCTTTTTCCATTTTCTCTTCGTTATAGTTTCCTTGAGAGAATAAAAGAGACGGCAACACGAATACCATCCATTCGTATTTGTCATATTTATTTTTCTTTTCTAACAAACACTTTTTCTTATTTTTTTTTGCAGTTTTTTTTTTTTTTTTGTGTTTTTCTCATTTCTAAGAACTTACCTTATAAAATAGTCCTTCCGAAGCAGCATCAGTGGAGGTCCTGCTTGATGATGGCATTAACCACCACCAACACAATCATCGTCATATCGTCATCATCATCATCACCATCGTATAAAATATGACATCAATGTATAGTTGTATTTTTATTTAATTTTCACTTTGAATGGACAGAGGGACACTTGTTCTGTAAGTAAAGAAATAATAAGTACAAAAAGAAGAAAGGACAGGGAAATAAAGGACAAATTAATCCTCTTTCGCATTCATTATGCCATAATTTCTTTTTTTTTCGACAGCAAAGCAACAGGAAGGACATGCCATCATAATCAGTCTGTCTTTGATTGAGAGACAGGAAAGAGAGAGAGAGAGAAAGAGATAAACAGACTTAGTCAGTTCAGTGCCGACTATTGAAGCAAATAAATTAATTTAAAAGCAAAAACTAAGGCATAATTTACTCAAATTAAAATCATAAAAGGTCCATTAGCATGGTATTCAATTCATTTCAAATGGAATTTCTTTCAACCATGATAACCGGATAAAATTATACACATTGTTGAAAGAAAATATAGAGAACATTTGATTCCTCGGGAAAAGCATGATATCAACTACATTTGCTCTAACACATTTTACTATCATAATGAAAATATAGAAATAAAAAATTATGCCGTCAGCCTAAGTGGCTTCAATATTAATTAATTTCATAATTGTATGATTTCTTTAAAAAAAAGTTTTTAAAATAAAATGAAAAATTTAATAAAAAGTATTATACACATATAATTACATTGTAAGGACTATTTTAAATGAGGCAAAATTTAATTTAAACTATATTTCAAGTTGTGAATTTAAAAGACTTTGGCGCAAAATTTTAAACAAACTGTTGATAAGGGCTTAGCAATTTACTAGTAAGTAATTTTCTAAATATTTAGCAATTAACTAACTATTTCAAAATTTTAAACCTTTTTTTTCTATTTACTAACTAGTAAATTGCTAATTGGGAAATGTCAGTCAGAAGTCACATTTGTTTTGTTTATGATTTTAATTTTGTTTTACTCTCTGAAGAAGATTTTTTTAAATTAGTTTATAGAAAATTAATCTATTCAAAGTGAAAAAAGATATTAAAAAAGTCGCATTCGCTGAAGAGCTCTACAATTCCGGATGAATTGTGTGGGGTGACATTAAAAGTATGCGGCAAAGTGAAGACTATTAAATATTAAAATAACTTCTGTTACTAGTTTGTAGGCGAAAAGGGTGTGAGGGTAAGACAAAAAATCTCCCTCTCACCCTTCTCGCCTACAAACTAGCAAGTTTCTGGCAACTCAGTTCCTTGTGTAAAAGCGGTCTATCAAGCAATGGGATTTGATCATAGATGCGAGTCCCTAATTTTGGTGTGACCCATCACCAAACAAACTAAACCCTAAGGCAGCAACGCCAGCCATAGCGAAATCTGCCCGAGGTAAAAAACAATCGGTGATTGTTCCTCGCAAGAAGAGGAAGAATCAGGAGGCGGGAACTGTTCTTGAGAAGGAACCAACTGATAAAGTAAAGTACCAGAAAATTGTTGAAGAACACAATCGTCTACTGGCTACAATAGATAAAACCACCAAACGAAATAGGACTCGAGACGAGGCCAACCAACCTAAGGAAAACAGGAAAGTTGATGGTACGAAAAAGATCATCAAACTGACATCTTCTAGAATACGCAAGTGCGTAATCTAAGTAAGGTTGTCAGAAACGACCATCAAGTAGCGGTTGTGGATGAACTCTCTATCTTCACAAAGAGCAGAGATCTAATGATTGCGTACAACTCTATTGAGGCCAAGCTCTCGGAGAAGGTGTTTTCGTACTCAATATCGGCTAGCGAGGGCCCCTACCCAAGTTTTGACTCTGACATAATGCTCAGCAGCTACACGGTACACAGTAGTGCAGAGATGGATTTCAATGACTGGGAGGACTTATTTTGTAACAATTTCCTTACCAGCGGATGTTTATTTTATGGCAAAATTTGGTTTATCAATCGGATTAGTCACAAAATTGTAAAATTTACTACAAAATCGGAGAACATTTTGCTACGACCGTATTAACCCGCGTAAAAAAACAGTCTAGTTTTCTACAAGCCAATAGAGAGTTTTACATAGATTCTGGTAAGGCGCTAGCAAGGGTTACCAAAGGCTGGAATAAGGGCCTTGGCGATTATGAACCCCTTTAAATAGTCAGGCAAACAAAAAGTTGCTAATATGGGACTTATCCCACGATCTGCTGCTAGTCAGTCCAATGCGCTAACCACTGAGCTAACTCGCTTTTGTTTTATACCATATTGCATAACAAATACATATAATATACAGATGTCTCACACCAATAGAAAAAAGTATGAACAAGAAGACAAAGAAAAGAGACAAAAAAGTGCCGTATGATACTGAAATTGTATGGTTCATATAATTTATGTTTGTTTTTGGTGTACAAAGGACATTCCTAATAAACATATCCAACAAGTATTTACTATAGGGAGGGCCTCATGAGTGTTTGAAAAGTTCCCTCGTCTAAATTGTTGGTAATGAAATCCAGCAAGGATTTGCCAAATACTTATCTGACAAGTTTTCCTGGTCTTGATTTTGCCTATTTCTTCTTATTCATTTAACCGGCGATTGGCACGATCTCGAGTGGGACCACAACTCTCCCACTCAACTGCTTCAGCTAAGGTTCCACTTGTGGGGTTCGCCGGGTTGACCTCAGAAAACGTCAACAGGCCTCCCGGTTTTGGATTGTTCCATGTCTGAGGTCAACTAAATGCCTCCCGGTTTTGGATTATTCCATGTCTGAAGCCAAATAAATCCAGATGTCGTTTTGCATTTGTTTCATCTAGGAGTTTTTGCGCCTGCTTTTCTTACGCGATAGTGTTGGAACGTCTTGTGCTGTTGCCTTTTGAACTGGGTTCTCATGGCATCTTCTTTGTACAGTACCAGAATCTTTGACAGTACCAGCTAAGTGGGTCATGCTGTATTTTGTTCAAGATGGTATTTTTGACGTGAAGGCTTCCTCAGATTCTCTTGCTTCTTATTCGATCGCGCTTTGTCATGCGAAGCATCTTCATTTCAGGTGCCGTCAATTTACTCTCATATTTCTTGTACATTGTCCAACACTGTAAACCGTGTGTAAACGCTGGACGAACAACTGCCGTGTAGAGCTTTCCTTTCAGCTTTAGGGGCATTTTTCCTGCCTACGTTTGATGTCGTCATCTCAATATCCTTCGTTATTGATCATTGATCCAAGATTTTTAAACTTTTCGCACTTGGGAAGCACTGTTGCATTCAAAAAGATGTCCGAAATATGCCTGTGTGGATCAGAAAATGGACAGCATTGGTAATCGGTCTCTTTCGCGTTAATGCGGTATCCATTTCCCTCCAAAACATCCACCCATACATCAAGTGCTCGTTACAAGAACACAGGATCTTCACTTATGATGGCTCCATCGTCAGCAAAGAATAACTGATTCACTTTCGGGTCAACTGCCTTATCCTCAAGCAGAAAGTCAAGAACAGTAATAAAGAACAAAGGACTCAAGACGCTTCCCTGTTGCACACCTACTTTAATTGGGAACTCTTCGGTGATTCCTGTGAGGCATCTTACCTTTGTTTTAACTTGCTAGTACATGTTCGTGGTCATCCGCACGTAGACTTCCGGAACTCCTCGTTGCCTAAGTGCAACCCATATCAGATCTCGTGGTTGTCTGGCGAATGCTTTGTCAAAATCAACTAATACAATATGCAAATCCCTTGAGAAATCCCGATATTTTTCCATTCTGATTCTTGTTCTCTGAATAGCATCTGTGGATCCGAAACAAACACGCACTGGTCGTCAGATAGCCGTATTATTTTTCGTAGGCGACCGTCTAATATACGCTCAACGATCTTCATGGTGTGTGACATCAGCTTGATTGAACGGTAGCTGTCGCAATTTCGTGTATCACCCTTCCCTTTGTAATTGGATTGAAAGAAGGTAAATTTCCCTCCATTCGGTATTCGGTATTCGGTCGCCGCAGATAAGTTTGGAGATGAGAATCATGAGCCATCTAGACCCGATGTCTCCCATGTCCCATCTTTTTCCAGAACTCAGAGGATATCTTGTCTGGCCCAATCGCTTTTCCTTTTTTGGAGCTTTTCACCGCATCGCTAACTTCTTCTACTGTGATGTTGGCGACTTCTTTATTGTTAGGTGCAGCTGATGGAAAGTATATCCTCGGAAATTGTTCATTCAAAAGTCCCTCACAATATACTCTTGCTATCTGTGAAGAAATTTGACGCCATCCACAAGGAGTTGGCCTTGAGCGTTGTTAATGAATTTTGGTGAACGAATCTCCTGAGCATTTTTTCTTCTATATGCGCGAATTTGAAAATAGTTTTGCCCTTGTTCATGTTGGCATGTTGCAGTTCCTGAATAGCTTGGTTTGCATCAGCAGCCGGTGCAGATATTTCCTCCAGCTCCCGATGCATGCTGTTTGTACTCCCTGCTGAAGCTGGGCACCCATTTTCATTGCTTCTTTCTTGCAACGTCTGTAAACCACTCCAAGGCGTGCTTTTTCATTTATTTATGTTATGAGAGAGGCAAGTGGACCAAGCTTTGAAAGTCGTTTTTTTCCAAGTCATTACTGCTTTGGCTTCATCATTCCACCACCATGTTTCTTTGCCGTGTTGGTAGTGTCCGCTGACAATTCCTAGCAGTGATTTCGCTTCCCGCAAAACAGGTCCAAGGTGAGTTTGCAAGCGTTGTCAGGGGTGTAACAGCGAAAAACTATATAAACTTTAATTTAACTGCCTTAACGGCAAAATATAAACAAAATAATTAGTTTGGCATAGAGCGATTGCCCAAATCTTTGAAAAAAAAAAAAATATAATATGTTGCCACTAACCCGGGGTTTAGACAAGCGAGTAGAACTAGTAGCATTTGTATCATAGTGTTAGTTTTATGGATGTATGTGTGACTAGTAGCTCTCTGCGCGTTTTGTCAACTAGTATGATTTTTTAAAAATATTTCATACAGAAAAATATACAAATTATGGAAACTATGGAAACAAAACAAATAAATGAAAACATTACACTACACTAGCAGGATAACTGGCAGGCTACTCGCAGCCAAAAATATTATACTATTTGCCCTGCTAGTCGACTCTCTCGTGTTCAGATACACTAACACACATATACGCTGATAGTTCTACTCGCTTGTCTAAACCCCGGGTAAGATATTCATTCCAGATTGTACCACTTATTGGTTCGCCTATAACCCTCTGTTTGTTTGTTTGTTTGTCTTCCTCGTCTCCACAAAAATTTTCCCTACTAAAAACTTAATGGGGCCTTGCCCAAACTAGATAGAAAATTAACAGTTTTTCCAACCGGGAAATAAAGGGTCCGCCAAATAAAATGCATCATCAACATCGAGTGTAGCTTGGGCTGTGTGGCACGTAGCGCCATCCTGTTGAAACCAAATGTTGCCAATATCCTCCTCTTCGATTTTTGTGAACAAAAATTCGTTCAACATGGCCCGATAACGATCGCCATTGACTGTAACGGCCACTCCTTGCTCAGTTGAAGAAAAATGGCCCAATTATGCCTCTGGACCAAAATCCGCACCAAACAGTGACTCGTTTTGGGTTTATCGGCTTTTCAATGTATGCGTGCGGGTTTTCTATGCGCCAAATGCGACAATTTTGCTTGTTTACATACCCGCCAAGATCAAAATGAGCTTCATCTGAAAACATGGTTTTTTTTGGCAAAATCGGCAAAGTAATGTCGCAATATTTCCCAGCGTATACACAACCATATCAGCGGAAGGATAAAACTCATTATCCGCCAAATCAGACATGAGCTAAGTGTTACCATTCACGAAATAAGCACTAGTTGAAAAAAAACGTTAGATGGCGGACCCTTTACAATGAGAGGTATCGGTTTTAATTTTTCATCTCAATATAGGTACCCTAAGCCGCAAATTCTTGTAAGGGGCAAAGAAAAACTCACTATTCCATTCTTCCTATATTCTCGCTCTGCTTATGCGTGTAGCTACTTTAAATAACTTAAAATTTAATTAGCAATGAAATTGTCTTAACGAAATCCTTAAAATATCAAAATAAGAAAATAATTAACACACAAAAAAAACTCCTTTGATTACTTTTCAAAATTATTTCACTTTCCCTTAAACCACCAGAGAATAAGCATAGATACGCAATTTCTATAAAAACCTCTTCCGCATTCCTATACCAATATTCATTTGAAACATTTTAATTACCAACACAACTTGTTACAATAACACCTCTATACTCTTCTTTCCCTCTCTTTAGATTTGCCTCTTCTATAAAGAAGTTCAAAATAAAACATTTTCCTTTCACAAATTAAATTTTCTAAAATAAAATGTCTAAATATAAGGGGGGGGGGGGGGTGAGAAGAAAGAGTATTTTCTGTTTTTTTTTTGTTCTCGGTGAAATAACCTTATAACACCTGATACTGCTTATTATGTAGGTATAGGTACGAAGGAAAGATGCAAATACAATTTTGTTGCTTCGTTTGGATGATAGGATGGATGGAATACCTTTTGCACGCGCGGGCAAATAAAACGCTTTCTACTTCACTTGTTTCAAAATTTCAGAATTTCTCTGCTTTTGGTCCTTTGATTTAATACTGGTTGCGTATATTTATACAACAGGCAGCATCATCCAGGGATGCGGTATATGGTCGGTTCGGTGTAGATTGGAATCATCTCTCCTTTTATAGAGGTTCCCAAAGCCAGCTTTCATAAGTTAGAAGCGTTTATGTTTCCGTATAATTGAATTGTCAAATTGTCCTTCTTCGTCTGAAATGTAACACAACACTCTTTAGTTCTTTGTACCTACCTACAGGACTTAGGTTAGGGAAATTGAGGGGCACGGACAAGTACAAGGAAATATACAAAAATAAACACTTTTTTGGTAGAAGGGACATATCTAGAGTACGACATACACACAGACACACTTAAAAAGGAGGATGGACAGAAAATAAAGGACACTTCCATTGAAAAGCTTTTAAAAACTTTAAATTGAACACTAAAGCAATTTCGCGCGACTTTGAATCTTGTCCAGGTATATATTTGGGACTGGATATCGCACCCTTTGGTATATCTATGGAATAGGTGGGTGAGCTGAGAGCTCCGTCCCTCCATCCTTGTTTAGGTGAAATTCTATTAAAATTTATTTTAAAATCAAATTTATGTCCTTTTTCACGTTCACAAAGTGGAAGAAGGACATTTTATTATATCACAGTCAGTTATTCTTCCAGGTGTTAAACTATAATTATTGTTTTTTTGTTGTTGTTTCTTTCTGTGTGTCCTTATCGAATTTGATGTTTTCAACATTGTATAAGGACCGAATACCCCCATAGGTAAGGTAAGAACAGAAGTATGAAGATTGAAGAAAAAAAAAATTCCAACCCGTAAGGCATTTTGTTGCAAATCTATAAAATCGTGAGTCGTGATTGTGCTTCTTAGCCTGGAAGCAGTTAAGTTCTCTGTTGATTTGTTTTCTCCAATATCTATGAATACTGATCTGAATTCGTCCTTTTTCTCTCAACACTTCCTCATCGTCGCCGTGTCGATATAGTGAAGTCAGTCAAATGTCGATGTCGTGTGAGTGTGACTTTGGCAAAAGGTTCTTTGAACAACTTTCGGGTGGTCGTGAACAGATTGAAGTTTCATAAAATGAAATTACTTTTCGGTCTAATGACCATCATCTGGTGATTTTATTATTTTCTCTTACGCTCATAATATCGAATAAAGACGGATGGAAAACTTTCTCATTCTTTCCTAGTCGTCAATTTGCTTTCTTGACTCTACATCTCCAATACAACCAAAGTCATTACCCAATTTAGTTTTTTTTTTGGTTCCTCTATAACTCAGCGATAGAATATCCTTTGCTAATACAGGTATATATATTATTGTACAGGCGAGTAGTGTCCCTGTCCTGTCTGACTTTGATTTTATTACTTGGAAAACTCTTCTTCTATTTTTTTGGAAATAATGTTTGTCTTATGGACTAACTATTTTGATTATGTGTATGGACAGACATCCTTTTCGTATATTTTTGCATGAATTTAATATCCTTGTTGTATGACGAAGTATGCTGCATGGTTTATCGCATCGGGTATGGAATGAAGGTTATTTTAGGTCGGGCGTTTCCTTGAAAGCATAGTGCTATTATTACGTTCGGGGTCAGAGACATTCAGTACGTACATACATACCTTACCTATACGAGTATAACATTGTTCGCCTTTTGAGAATGTGAGACCAATATAATAATGATATGGGGATGATGCTGATGGGCGATGGCTACGCATGCCACGGAGATTTCCTTTGGTGTCAATAGGACCCTGTTATACGACCTTTTAGAAGATGTTGAGAGCATAAAGGATTCTCTTATGAAATTATTTCAGCTTTATTTAGATATGATGCCTGATATATCATCTTCGTCTTTAATGTTGCCAATTAAGTGTGCTATATATAGTGATAATTTTGATAATAAAGTATTTTGAATATAAAGTATATGCTTCTGGCACCTAAGGTCGCTCTTAATATATGGAGCTTAGATTGCGCACGAAACTTTTTAAAGGAAATACCTAGAAGGATTGGGAATAATTTGTGTGTACTATGTCAAAAAAAGCTAATTTTCTCCAAAGCAAATAGAGGAGAAACATTGGGTTATAATTACATATCGCCAGCAAAAGCATGACCAAAAAATACCAAAATATGCAACCAAATTTTTCACAAATTGGAAATTACATATTAACTGACAATTGCTGAACAAATGATTTTGGATGTATTTATAGAGCTTTGAAAATCAAAAACATAAATCAATACAAGAACTATGACGGAATGAGCTTTGGTACACTAATAGCTCACGTCCCAAATTTATTTTTAAGAAGTGTTACCACGGTGGCAACACTGGCACATCGACTACATATAGGTAGTAGCCTCCTTACAAGGTTATAACAACGAAATTCTTGTATTTTGAATCCAAAGAGAGATTTTGCGTCAACGTCCAATGCTGCCTGGTTCTCGATTTATGTGGAATTTCGTTGTTATAACCTGGTAAGAAGGCATTACAGCGAAATTCTACATAAATCGAGAACCAGGCAACATATCGTTTGTCTGCCAGTGCCACCACCGTGACAAAACTTCTAAAAAGTAAAGTTAGGAAATGGACTATTACTGTACCAAAGTTCATCCCGTCAGAAGGAAGAGCAATGTTGATGCCCTTAACGCCCTAACGCCCTAATAAAAACATGTTAAAACAGGAATTTTGAAAAAAAAAATTAGTGAATACGAACAAATTTTTGGAACAAAAATTAAAAAAAAAAAAAAAATTTTTCTTTGATTTTATTTTTTTTTTTTTTTCGTAAAAAAAAAATTATTCATACAAATTTAAAATGCAATATTTTTTGTTGATTATCTTAGAAGTTTCAAATTGAAAAATAAAAAAAGAAAAGATAAAATCAACCCATGAGGGAATATACCTAAACAAATTTAAAAAAGGCATTTTTTTAAAAACTCACCATATCTTAATATCCCTTAGGTACCTATTCGAATGTTTTAGTGAAAACGTTGTACATAGGTATGTAGTATTATTAAAACTGACTTAGATATAACATGTACAAAGTTTAATCAAAATCGTTAAAACCGTTTTTGAGGAAACTTGATAAAACCGAAATCGTTGTATGGCAGCTAGTCGTTCTGGATAGGGCTGGCCACGAGACGAGAAAAGTCTCGGTCTCAATCGCAGTCTCGCATGACGAGACCGAGACGAGACTGGCTTTTAAGCAACCGAGACGAGACCGAGACGAGACTCGCAGAGTCTCATCTCGTGGCCAGCCGTAGTTCTGGATAAGCTTAAACAAGATTTGAATTTATCGTCTAGAGAATCACACAAAAATGCTTCACACCAAATGTGAAGCAAATCCGTTAAATCGTAATTAAATAATTTCAAGTGACAGATCAACAATGTCTAACAATAAATCGTTCCTAAATGAACTGTAACAATTTCCAACTTAATCTAACAACGACACTCCAACATTTTGTTTGGCAACATAACAACCATAGTTAACTATATGTAATTGTAATTAAAAGAACTCACCAATGCTAAATAAAAGCAAAAACTGCCGTATTAAAGCTCCTCTCTTTTCTGTGGGTTTCAGGTCGGGTGGCGAAATGTCAAAATCTGAGGCCGCCAATCGATTTAGGAGGGTGGTATTACCTACCAGCACTTTAGCACCAACAGAAACCAAGAAGTTTCACTTTACAATTTGGCAGTTGTTGTCGAAATGTCAAAATCTGAAAACGCCAATCGAAATAGAATGTGGATTTTACTCACACTCAAGGCCAGCACTCTAAGCCCGATGGAAACCGAAAAAATCGCACTTGACAAATGACAGTAGTGACGAAATGTCAAAAATCCTAAAAATCACACCTTTCACTTTGAGAGTTGATAGTTGGGAGCAGTAGCGGATCTAAGATTTGGCTGTGAGGGGGGCGCTTGGAGTTTGGAAATCCAGTTTGTGAATTTGAAGTTATGTAACAGAAAACGAATTTTGACTTCACTTTTCCTTTAATAATAGCCGTGTTTTTTGTGCCTTTATATCCGCTCCTATCGCGCTTTATAATTTTTTCAAAACGAAGCACAATAAGAAGAATTTGGGATTGATGTGTTAAGCATGGGAATTTTTTTTAAAAGCCAATATTAAGGCTCAGCAAAAATTTGGTAGTATAACTTATTTTATAACTTTAAGTTCTAGCCACGTTACCACACGAACAAATTCGTTTATTTATAGGTATATTGCTTAATAATTGATTAGGTATCAAGTGCCCACCATTGTACATTATGTAAGTGTTTGTTTAAATTAGCTGAATGTATGCTTTGAACTGCACCTTTTTAACAAAATTTAACTGTTTGTAATGCTGGTTCAGAAAAATGATATTTAAGTGGTCTTTCTGGCAAAAGCTCATATGTGTTTTGAAAGTATCAGTCCTCTGAGATCTCATTTTCTTTAATTAGTCAAAGCAACGAACCTACCTGTTTTCTTCAAATTGTCACTGGAAAGCACGATTTTGTGGATCGAAAAATAAAATATCAAAATTTCAAGACTTTTAGTCGGGCATAAGAAAAGCTCTAAGAAATAAGCTGCACGGCTCAATTCTGCAAGTGTCAATGAATTTTCGTTTACACTGCACCTACATAGACTTTCTATTCCTGCTCAAAAAATGTGTCGATAAATTTTTAAGCAACTCAAGAGTCTGCAAGATTTTTCTGAGTTCACAGAGTTTCACACGCTTTTGGGATTTGGCCCCTCGACTAGAGAATTAGTATTGAATTGCTTAGCCCAAAAATGTTTTGTATGTATTGCATTGGAGCTTTGAAATCTTAAAAACTAAGCCCCAAAATGATCTAATCCCAGCCAAGGCCGTAAGAAACAATTCCTGTTGTATTAAACATTTACACTAAGCTTTACACCCCGGTGTTCTCAATTAGCCTCAATTGCGTTTCTTTCGTTAAATTAGCTAAGTTCTTAGTGGAGGTAAACAGTTGTTACTTTTGACATGTAAATGTTAAGCCCCGACCACGTTTTTTTAAATTATATCTTCAAGCTTTAGTTCCAAATTCGGACTTTGAAAATCCTTAGACCTATGCCCCAAAAGCTCTCTGGAATAGGGTTAGTTTTTAGGGAGTTAGTTGTTTAACCCTGACTACGTTTTTTGTCCAATATTCTCAGACCTTATTAGTCCCAAGTTGTTTTTTTTTGTTTAGTTTTCTGGGTTTTGTTTTAAGGGGAAATTGTCGTTGCATGAAAAATGTCCATTATTCATAGCCCCCAATTGTTTTTTTTTTTTCAATTCACTTCATAGGATTTAGCCCCAACCTTAGGGCTTAGAAAAGAAGTTGCAGAACATGTAAATTGTTCAGCCCCAACCACGTTACTTTGTCCATCAAAATTCTCATCTTAACAATATTTTAGACGAATATAAAACTTAACACGTTGTAATGTATTGCTTTCTATATTTCAAATTATTTTAGCAATCGGCTGTGGGGGGGGGGCTTTAGCCCCTATAGCCACCCCCCTGGATCCGCCACTGGTTGGAAGCGAGATGTTAAAAACCCGAGAAAACCACGTTTTTGCTCTGACAATTTATTGATGATGGCGAAAAGTCCAAAAACCGATGTCATCACCGCCCCCGATCTAGCTCCAAAAGAAAATGAGAAAATATTGGGTGAGGTGTATAGAAATGTAGAGGAAAGGAAATAACGAAAGCAGGAATACAATTTTCAAGACTTTTTCTGGTTGAACTTTGACGTTTCTGATTTGGCAACCACAATGCTCCTTAGGTAGGGCTGCCAGACGTCCCGATTTTGGCGGGACAGTCCCGATATTTGAAGCCTGTCCCGATTTACAAAATGTCCCGATTTTGTCCCGACTTTCCATTTTTACTTAGGTAAGGTTAGATTGAAGTGGCTGCCAGCAAGCAACTGACACAGTTAGACCATAAGTTGGTCCGTTGTGATACCACGTGAATCTAGAGAGATTTTCTCCCCACTCGTTAAAACCAGTTGGAGCTTCTAATGAAGCGTGCGAGACTACTTATGTCTATGTTTGTTAGATCACTAGGATCATTGAAGAAGAAGTCTCCGAGATGGAGCCTACGTCTTTGGCATAGGGCAGGGCATGTGCAGAGAAGATGGGGAACAGATTCTTCCTACTCTTCGTCCATACAGCTCCTGCAAAAGTCGTTTCCATTTTTACTTGCTATATCGGGAAATTATTGATTTGGTGTCAAAAACAAAATTCGAGGTTTTAATCAAAACTAACATAACGATAATGTAGAAGTCCGGAAACTGATTTTCGACAAAAGACGTCCGTCAGTTTGTTTGGCTGTGCGTTCCGATTAATATCCAGCTAGAGCCTAAGCGAATCGGTAGATTTGTTTCAAATTTGGTGTGAAACATTCTATAGGAGTGAGATACATTTTTTTTTTTGTTTTAGCTTATCCGGATAAAACGGTCATACAAAAATTTCGGTTTTATCAAGTTTTCTAAAAAACCACTGTAATGGTTTTAATAAAACTTCATACATTTAATCCCTAGAAGAGTTTTTGTAACACTGCATAAGTTTTTGCCAAACAAAATCGAAGAACTGAAATAAATACTTGGGATTTTTGGCAAATTTCCGGTTTCTTGTTGTTTTGAGATATACCCGAATCTCGTTATTGGCTTTTTTTTATTTTGTCAAAATTTTGGAATTCGGTAGGTACTTCTAAGTTGGTCAAAAAATATTGGGCAACATTTTCAACAGCCAGATTTGTATAAATAGATTTTTTTTTTAATGTCCCGATTTGTCCCGGTTTTTGACGCCTGGGCGTCATGGATAGGTTTTTCAAAGTCAGTGGCGATTCCTCCTATGTAGGTGTCATGGAGAGGTTTTTCAACGTCAGTGGCGATTCCTCTAACGAAGCCTCCGAGGTGAAAATGAGCCTCATCACTGCAGATGATTTTTCTATGAAAAACATAATCATTTTGATGTATTTCAAGGACCGAATCAGCGAAGAAACGACGGTACTGGTGATCGACCGTCTTGAATTCTTGTGTTAACTAAACTTTAAAAGCCTTAAGACATAAGTCTTTATGCAAAATACGGTATAATGTCCTCTGTGGAATGCCTGATTTAAAAGATCGAAGAGGAATTGACAAACCTGGGTTTTCGTCAACACTACGGGCTACAGCCTACAGCAGCTACGTATATTCTCAGTTGTTCTTGAGCGACACACTCGGTTTCGATTCTTCACATCACTAACTTATGTCTTAGCAGCTCGAATTTTTCCACCAGTTTTACTTTTGCCGGCCGAGAAGGTGCTTCACGTGTCCATCCAATAGTGCTCTAGTTCTGCGAACTGAATGCAAAATTTTCACCATTTTTGTAGTGAATATCAACAATGTATTGTTGAAACGTGTATCGTTCCATTGTAATGGCGTAGTTTTTACTTGTCAAATGTCAAAAGATGACAGCTTCAAAAGTGACTGCTGCCCAAAGAGCAGACTATTTCAAATGAAACCTCTTATTAGAACATCTGTCTTAGTGGAAGAACTCACCATGACAGACTATTTATTCATGTTTTCACTGAATGTGACTGATATAAAATATTTAAATACAAAAATTTCTTCATCTAAGAGCTATTTCGGTAGCCACAAATTCGCAATCAACATTTTTTTTCATAGGTTGTTCAACGTCAAAAATCAACTGCATTCGAAAGACCATACCACATGACCTGATTCTGCATTGGATTTCATCAGATTCAAAAAAGTTATATTCTTACTGTCATACAACTCTTCGTGCTCGTCTAGTGTCCAGTGTTCACCATTGACCATTGACCAATCAAACATTATCAACTGAGTTATGATAATTGTGACCACAATTTTCAATAAAATCACGAAAATAATTTTCCAAGGTTTTGATTTTTGAATGTTTGGGGGTTGGCCAGGATGCAGGCTTGTGCAGCTCTTTTCTGCTATGCATTTTATCTCGGTTTATATAATTCTGATGGTGTAGTAGACCCGTAGGTAGTTGTGCATCCTGCGGGTATATCAACAGAGTTTCTCCTGCCAGAATTAAACTGATTTCTGTTGCATTTTGCAATTGAAATTAAAAACAGAAAAAAAACAACAACAAACCTCAGCGGGAGCTATACCAACCGGTCAACCGAAATAAATTATCAACCAAAAGGATGGCAACATCGCGGTCATTGATTGGAAATCCCAGTAATAAACAGTTATACAGACCGATGAATTCAACAAATTGGATACAAAAGGATGTGTCAAGAGCAGAGCAGCAGCGAATTCCATATAATAATAAGCCCACTGCAGCAGCACTGTCCGATCTGAACCCTAGCATCAGAAAACATAAAGTATGTATGATGGGGGCATTGTGCAACAGAAAACTCTCACACGTCACTAGCCAGCGTTGGCGTTGCGATGTGGGGGCCAAATTTATTGCACATTATTTGCACGCTTTAATTTCAAAGCTGATTACGTTTTCCGATTGACTGCTGGGTTTCCTGATAATAATAACACATAATAATAAACAAGACAATATTCCTCCCAATATGCACTCGTCCGCGGCAATAAACACAATTTGAAATAATAAATTATTGTAAACATTTTTTTTTTGTCGGGAACTCTGTATAAATGTAGAGGTATCAATCGGTGTATATAAATTATGTAAAACTAATGTTTTTGACTCGATAAATAGCTATCATTATCATTGCGTGTGATTTTGATTCATTTGGCCTGAAGAGCAAAAGTCAGATTACAACATTCAATATGGCATATTTCTGAATAACTTTTGTACCGGCTCAGCTCCTGGTTGTTTCTCATTTATCAATCCAGCGTGAACGGATTGAATGATGGGTGTTAATACATCCCTATACTTATTTGTAACCATCATCATTCATGATGATGGCTTAATAGGTCAATAGATTACGTTTGAATATATTGAATTTTACTGTTTTTGTTTGTTTTGGGGCTTACGAGCATTATGGTTTTCTAAATTCTCAATGAATAACAATCATTTTTTATTGACTTGTTTTTTTAAATAATTTAAAGGATTTCTTTTCAGATGTATATAGGCCAAATAAGGGTATAACAAGGGCGTATATAAATTTGCCTTGAAACTTGACGTATGTACGCACATAACTAGGTAGGTATATTTTCGTGTGATAAACAAAAAACTGATTTATGATTCCTACATCGGCGGAGTTTCGACGTACCTACAACCGATATTATATTTCATTTTGGGTCAAACAAATTAATATAAAACTTGCTTGTATCGAGCCGACGCGACGCTGTTTTGATTTTAGTGAAAAAAATGCAAGCCTATGCATTTCTTATCATGGGAACCCGATTAATATTCGCAAACAAAACAACATCCCCGCAGTGACACATCTTCGCAAATAAAATCTTCGATGTGACCAATGTGTCTAATCACTGACCCTGGTGTTTCTTTGCTCGGCGGCGTTTGAGTTGGCAACAATCAGGACAAATGATCTGGGTTAGGTTATTTGTGATTGATAAAAGGACTTTTAAAGTAGAACGCGATTGGAGTATCGAATATGAAAACAGGGGGCGATTATATGTGACGGTAAATTACAAACATAGTAAGGTACATATTCATATGAGGAATCTATAACAGATCGTAATGGAAAGATGTGGTGGCAATGAGGGAAGTACTTATATGCAAGTACTGACCGGATTCAAAAAATGTCAACTTCGTTGTTCTTTGACCGATTATGATGAGATTGAAATATGTTAAAGCGGACAGGGCAGGGCATTTTATGCGGAAGTCAGATGACAGGTGGTCAAAATAATGCAGTGAGTGCACACCATTTAGTGGTACTAGACGAGTCGGACGCCAACCAAAAAGATGGGGAGATGAGTTGCATGCTTTCGACAGACTTTGGTTTCAAAAAACGCACAACAGAAATTAATGGAAATCAATTTAGGAGGCTTTTGCCCATACATATCTGGAACTTATTATCTGGTTCCTGTGATTTTAAAGTAAACATAAGGAATTGTTTGAAATTGAACTAATTTTGTTATTGATTTTGAAAACATGCGCAAAATTGGAAAAAAAAAATGAAAACGCTAATGATAATTACCTCTTATATAAACTTCTTTTTTTTTTGTGGTACCATTTGATCAAAAAGTATCCAACCGATTTCGATAAATTGTATATGTATATGGTTGGAAAGTCATAGGTGCGTAGATGTGCAGAATATACATTAGAAACGCATTTAGACACTGTGGGTCATTTTTGTTTTTGCACTGAAAATCACTGTGCAAATTAAAAAAAAAGGGTTTTGCTTCAATCAAATTGTTTTGAGGAATTTAAATTAGTTTAAAAAAATTCAAAAATGCCAAAACCCGAAGCGAGTTTCCCTATTTTAGATAGGTATCTACTGTTTTACATAAGAAAACCCGTCATAGAATTGCACAAACAAACTGAAGTACGTATTTTTCAATTCCCTATAATTTAGTTGCCTTAACGAAACTAACAGTTTCTCAAAAAGGTTTTCAACCAATTTACATGAAAAGGACCCAACGAGCCACCCAAAGGTACGGTGGTCCAAGCAAATACAATCCGTTAGCATATTAACGCAGTATTTTTTCAATTCCCTATATTTTAGTTGCCTTAACGAAACTTCCAGTTTCTCAAGAAGGGTTCAATCAAGGTGCTGTTTTCCATAAGAAAAACCATGATATAATTGCATAAAAAGTTAAACTAAAGTAACTATTTTTCAATTCCCTATAATTGAGTTGCCTTAACGAAACTTACAGTTTCTCAAAAAAGGGTTCAACCGACTTATTTACATCAAAATGACGCAATTTGAACAAGCCACCCAAAGGTACAGTAGTGAATGTGTTCTACCATTCAAAATTTGCTGCTGTTTTTTGTGCCAATATTATGATTTTTGTCTGCAAAGGTTTAGTCTCTGTGTTGAAATGCTGCGTTGTCGTACTTTAACAGGCCGTATTGAAAGACGAGTAAATACAACGACACAAAATTCATTGCGAAAAAGGTATTCCAATCTTCAAAACAATGTAAGCAGTAATGTTCCAATGGATGTTGATCATAATAGTCATATGATAGATAATGTTGACATTTTGGTTGACACATTTAAATGTGGTTTAATGATGTACCTTGAAATTTCGATGATTTTGATTTTGCGCCCTTAAAACTGATTTGTCGTTTTTGTCAAGCTAAACATTTTACTTCACAAATAACTGAAAATGTTGGAAATTATTTTAAAACCTGTTGCCACAAAGGTAAAGTTTCAGTCCCAACATTAACTCCTAACACGCATTTCTTCAAGAATTATTTAATGGTTTGAGTTCCATTGACCCTCTTGATAAGCGTCGATGGAAGAATTTTTTTGATTTTATTCGAGCAAATAACTCTGCTTTTGCTGTGGTAAGTTCTGAAGACCAAATCGATCAAAATTGTATGCAGGGTGTGTATCATCAAAGGGCACGGGCACCCTTTTTACAGGATCAAACTCAGTCGATTTTTGACCCCCCCCCCCTCTAACTTCAGTACCAATAAAGTCAGAAATTTCAAACTAGCAGCATTTGCTAAACTCACCAGGTTTAGACAACTCACCAAATTTCAATTCCTTAGCATCAGTGGTTCCCGAGATATAAGACTGCAAAAATCGCAAAAACCGTAACTGACTCACTAACACACTCACTGACAGATCATGAAAATTATGTAGCCCTTCCCGACATCGTAGAATCTTGTAATTTGGCACAACAGTAGGCCTTATGGTGTACACAAAGAAAATTAATTAAAGATTTTCCATTCAGGCGGCGTGGTACCCGCCCATTTTCATAGAATTGATATAAATTACTTGGAGCACTTCTGATTGTCGCAGATTGGTGAAATTTAGTACAGTGGTTGGGCTTTAAAGTGCAAGCAAAGGAAATATTTTAAAATTTGAGATTTTTCGTTCAGGAAGCGTAGTAGCCGCCCATTTTTATAGAACTGATATAAATTATTTGGAGCTCTTCTGGCTGTCGTGGAATGATGAAATTTAGTACAGCGGAAGGACTAAAAGTGCAGGTAACGGGAAAATTTGTGATTTGACATTCAGGGGACGTGTCATCCGCCCATTTAAATAAGAATTGATATCAACATTCAGGAGCACTTCTGACTGTCGTAGAATGATCAAATTTGGTAGAACGGTAGGGATAGAAGTGCAAGTAAATGCAACATCTTAAAATTTAAGATTTTACATGCAGTGGGCGTGGTATTCGCTCATTTTCTCAGAATTGATATCAATTATATGGAGCACTTCTGGTTGTCGTGGACTGATGAAATTTGGTAGCGCGGTAGAACTAATGAATAACCGCACCGAATTTGTTTAAATAAATACCAATTGCCGCACCGAACCCTCGGTTATTTTTACCGCACCGAACCCTGGGGTAGTTTTACTTTTATTTACCGCACCGCACCAGTATCGTTTTACCGAACCATGGATTAATTAACATTTCCACCGCACCGCACCAGCGAACCCTAATTTAATTATGTTGTGTAGTGAGCCAGCGCGTGGATGACTGCGCATCACATATTTCTTGTTGACATTTCCAGTTTTGTTCACCGTTGTTACAGTTCACATTTACTTCTGGCTGAAATAATTATGTAGGGAAGTACCATCCAGTGTAAATTCGTTCATTGCCGTTGTTTAGTACCAATTAAGAGTACTTAAAGGAGAAGTTCCGAAATAGATCCGATTGTATAATTGGAGATAAGAAACACACTGTTGAGAAGTAAAACCCTTTATCTCCCGATACCTTTTCCTTCCCCCCCCCCCGTTTATTTCTGCAATCCACTTCTTCTAAGTGTATTGTCGACGAGACTTAGGTCTGACTTGTTTATTCTCCTGACATTTGGTCAGTTGCGGGGAACCGAATCCCACTTGTTTATTTCTGTGGCTACTCTTCCTATAAGGGTACCATAGACGAACCTGTTACCGCGAACAGAAACAGATTTTTCTTCTAGTTTGCTGCTAGGAGCGAGAAGGTAATATTTGCCAGTTTATTTCTGCAATCCACTTTATCTAAGTGTATTGTAGAGGAGACTTAGGTCGGACTTGTTTATTCTTCTGACATTTGGTCAGTTGCAGGTAACCGAATCCCACTTGTTTATTTCTGTGGCTACTCTTCCTCTAAGGGTACCATAGACGAACCTGTTACCGCGAACAGAAGCCGATTTTCCCTCTAGTTTGCTACTAGGAGCGAGAAGGTAATATTTGCCTGTTTATTTCTGCATTTCATTTCTTCTAAGTGTTGTGTAGACGAGACACGAGACAAAGGTCTAAACCGATTTCTCCTCTGGCCTTTTGCTGGAAGCGGGGATCTATTCCCATACCGTATATGAAATACTGTTATATTATTATTAGAATACCCGAAGTAAATTATATGAAATATGCTGTAACGAAATGTTATTATAATTAAAAGATATAAATTGTAGACCTTGTAAAAAACTAAAGAATATAAAAATAAATAAAGTATTTGTGATTTGGTGTTTGGAAACTTCTTACCCAAGTTTTATTTGCTTTCTTTGGGTAAAACCCTGGACACCGACGAGCTTACCTCAGCATTTACAAAAAAGCATCACAAAAATTTGATATTTAACATTCAGGGGGCGTGGCATCCACCAATTTTCTCAGAATTGTTATTAATTATTATATGGATCACTTCGGATTTTTGCAGACTAAAAAAATTTGGTAGAGTGGTGGATCATGTGGTCAATACAATGGAAATATTGGAAAATCTAAAATTATCCATTCAGGGGCGTAGCACCCGCCCATATTCTCAGAATTTATATCAACTTTGTAGAGAGCTTCTGATAGTCGTAGAGTAATGAAATTTGGTAGAGCGATAGGACTTGATATGCAAGCAAAGGGAGAATTAAAACATTCAGATTTTACATTCAGTGCGCATGGCAACCACCCATTTTCACAGAATTTAAATGAAATATATTGAGAGCACTTCCGATTTGTGCAGGATTATGAACTTTGCTAAAGTGGTTAGTTTTCAGGTGTTTATAAAGAAAAAGTTGAAATCATGAACTTTTTCATGCAGTGGCGTTTCATCCACCCACTTTTTCCTGATAAAAGAATCTTTGCAAGAATCTCACCAAAAACATTAATGTTAAAAAAGGAGCCAAGTTCTTCTATATACAAAAACCTTTGCGTTGCAATTCAGCCGTAAAAAGTAATGAGATCTAAAAGTACGCCAAGTTCTGAGTTTATTAATGTTAAATATCAAATACTTTAATTAGAGTAATATTGAAGAACATCAAAATTATCAGAGAAATCTGTTATTTAATGATTACTGACTTAAATTGAGTTAGTTTACTTGGCAAGTTTTCTTTTATTACCTAATTACTCAAAATTAAAATTTTAAAATTTCCGAACGATGATACAGGGTGGCATGTGGATATGATTCATAATATAGCAAAAACGTCAGAAGCTAATGTTCCTAGAAATCGATAGAAATTTCCCAAGGACATTTCATTTTCAATTAAAGTTGGCTTTTTAATTTACAACTTCCGCGCCAGCGTTTTACCAGACCTAGAGTTTTATTTTTTTTCCCTTATTTGATCTTTCATTTTCTGAGTGTTAACGTTATTTTTTAGGTGGTCGAATTTCGGGCACTGGACGATACCTAGTATTAATAATATTAATATAAATTAAATTCTATTACTAATAGATCGGGATGGTGACGTTAAATAAGGCCCAACAAAATAAGACCAAATCTCAAATTTGGCCTTATTTCGCTTTTAAAATGGAAATAAGCCAAATTAGCTTTATTTCTATATTTCTAAAATTAAATAAGGCCAAATTTCATTTGGAAATAACACCAAATTTGCTTTTACGAAAACATTCAGTGATAACAGAAGCTTTGAAAGCAAACCGACTGACAACATAGGCGCATGTCATCCAAAGTACTGTTTAGTTCAAAAACTTTGAAACATAGGTGCCTGCCAGTTGGGGGATTAATTCCTTTTTATGGGAACTAAGCCCCGCGTGTGCTAGTTTCCAAAAAAACGGAATGAAACACGATCTGGGAGGCACCTATGTTATGGTGCCGTGACATTTGGCCATGTGTCATATGGCCGTATTTTGAAATATAACCATGTGACACATTGTGACAGCGTCTAATGTCCATATTCCAACATTTGGCTATTTGTCGTTTTTACAAAGTGTCACACGGCCATTATGGCCATATATTACTTCCAAATTATTCTTTTGCCAGAAGTAAGCGCAAATTTAAACAAAAAACTTGTAAACGTTTTCAGACGGTTTTGTTTCGACTTTTATATTTTTAGTCAAGTATTTTGTATAATGTTCTGGGAATTATCTTTAAAACCAAAATTAAAACTTTTCAAAACAACTTTTTTAAAACGTTTACAGGTATTTTTTTAAAAATTCGAACATAAACTTTGATATAAAAACTTTGATAGCAGACTGACTGACAACAGAGACGCCTGCCAGGCGACTGAGTATACCCTTAGCGGAGCGACGGAGTCACGTGAGCGATACTGAGGCCCCAAAAAGGGAATTAAAATCCTTGAACACGCGAAGCGGGTCAGGCAAGGCTCTTTTAAGACTCTCCCGTCCCGAACTGACAAAAAACATTTTAGTACGATTGTAGTTTTTCTGTTGGTGTTGCTTTTCATATAAATTTTGAAGGCAATTTAACATTTTTTGTTTAGGCCGATTTTTCATATTTAAGGGGCTATTTTCCCATTTTTAAAACGGGGCCATTTTTCATAATAAAAACAGTCTTAAATTTTGGGATTTTTTTCATTTTTCGTTTGGGGCCATTTTTCATTGGGGCCAAATTTCATGTAGCCGATAAAAACTTATTGTTTAAGCTTTGTGAATGAAATGAGATAAATATAATGTGCGCCATTGCAAGAGGAATACGTCACGCTCATTCAATTTGGTGTTGAGTATTCAATAAAGGTTCATAGCTGAGTGCATTTTTCTGCAGGACTATCATAGTATGAACAATTCCTTGTAAATGTATATACCAATCCTCATTTGTTCCGTTCGAATTTGAGTTGATAGAAAATCAGTGTTTCTTCATAAGCTAGGTGTTCGTACTGACTTAACTTATACGAGACACTTGGGTACTGCAGTGAATAAAATTGCATTTTTGTCAAACATATACCAATCTTTTCGATTTTTGTCTATGGTAAACCACTGTCAATGCTGTCAAAAAAGGACTATGTTTAACTCCAAAGTTCATTGATCCATTTTATCACTTCAGCAGTTACGTAAGGCCTCTTTAATAAATAAACAAACGCTGTTTTAAAATAAATTTTATTCGTTTCCGTTAAAAAGATATTTTGAATAACAACTACATATATAGCCGTTGCAATATTAAAATGTTTCTATATTTGGATAGTAGTTTGTGACTGAAATACGAAAAGACAAAAATATTCTCCATTTATAATAAAGTGGGTCGTTTATTTCAATACAAACAATTCTATGGAAAGTTCAAAAAGTTATTTAATGTCTTAAGTTCTTTGTATACATTAATTTGCCTACTTTCTCAAAGTAGTAGATTAGGTACCTAGAAGTTTTTATGGATTTTAAGGAATCTTTGGTAATTTGTTGAACAAAAGGTCTTACAATTTATAATTGCACTCCGAGCTTGATGTTTTCACTTTTTCTTGAGCATAGAGCCATGTATTTGCAAAGATTTCATTAAATTGCATCTTATATAAACAAAATATGCATACAAATCTGGCTTACAGGTACTTTCCTAGGTACCTTTAAGGTGACTAAAATTTACAAACCTTTGTATTCAAAATAATTAAGGCCCCATCGAGATTATTATTATTAGCATCATCATCATTATCAAATGTATCTTAAGTTTAAGTCGTTTCTTCAGCTGCGCTAAGACTATAGCCAGAAAACATTCGTGCGCATTCACAGCCGCATTCCTTACAGGGACTATACGAGTAGTTATAGCTGTATTCTATTGCAAATAATGCAAATTGCTTTTCAAGTTTGTCCATCCTTTTATTTAAACAACAACATCCTGTCCCCTTTATTCTTCTATACACACCATTCACCAACACCACCCATGATGCCATAACCCGCCTGATGATGGTTTTAGTTGTAAGAGGAAGGACATCGTCTGCATATTTCCTTTAGCAAATAATAATTTCCAAGAACTTTACCCATCACCCGTGGCTACAATACCGAAATTATATAATTTCTCCTCTTGCTGCTTCTCCTACACAATAATATTGCATTGCCTCCTGCAAAATCATTTCTCATAAAGTCCTTCCTGAATACGATTTTATTGTCGTGTCCTGGCAAACAAATAAATAAATCTTATAGAAAGGTAAACGCTCAAAATGGCCTTTCGTTGTGTGTGTGTTCTTTGAAAAATTATAATTGCTCTCTGTTAATGGTCCCCTATATCCTATGAAGGTACGAGAAAGTATGTAAAGTTACCTTTTGAGATAGTAATCCCTTTGGCCGATTGCGAATTTTGCATAAATCCTAGAATACCTTGTAGATCCCTGAAGCTGTTCATGCTGCATCTGAGTTGCATTTATCAAAAAGGACCTTTTACTGACTGTAAACAGTGTCCTTAGCCGCATTTTATTTACCATCATAATAACAATATTTGTTTGGTTTTGGTCAGCGGCGACATTTATGAGGTGATTATATTCAAGAAAAGGACGAATATGTACGTAGGTAGGTACCAACCAGGTCATGTCACTCCATTATTAGGTATGTCCTGTTGCAATCACAGTGCAACGACAATAATGAGAAGAGAGTGAGAGGGGGGGGATGATGCATCCAAGCGGAAAATAAATGCAACAGCCGCCCCGCACCTACTCAAGCAATCTGTATGCACACATGTTTTCGGTTGGCCAAACAGACAAAGGTGTGAGCCTTAATCTGATGAAAGCCCTTCGGGCAGTGTTTGTCTTTTCCACATAATATACGTATACTTACCTAGGAGCTACCTATGATGATGCAAACACAAAGGTGAGCTGAGCTGCCCTCAAAGAGTTTTGGGCTGCAAAGTTTTACTCGTAGGATGGTACACATCACATAATATTGGGTCCTTGCTTTCAGTTTTTATTGGAAACTTACTCAACCATCGATAAGTAAATGACCGAATGTTATGTTTGTCCTTTTGGTAGGTACAAACTACAACACCAGCCCCCCCCCCCCTCCTCAGGTGTTCAACAAGAGTCCATAGTCCATTATATACTCTCTGACTATCGAGCTCTTGAAAAACGCCCCTTGTCCACATCACAAGGAAATTTTTTGGTTTTTATTTTTGTGTATTTTTTGAGTTCAGCATGAGGCTAGAAGTCTTTTTGGTTTTGGTTTGAAAAAGGTGTTGAAAGGACTTTAGAAAGAACATTCATAGGATTATTTTCAGTCTCCGTTGTTTCCTCTCATATACAAACTGGAATACTTGCAGCTCTTACAATTATGCTTGTTTGCTTAAGTGGGCGGTTAAAGTTGTGGTCAGCTAGCAGAGGCTGAAGCAGAAGTAGCAGCAGTCCGCTTCTTCTTTTATGTACCTATAGAAGCTTGTTTTTCTTTAGGACATTTACAAGGTTCTGATGTCTACCTCTCTACAATGTATTGGAAATTGAAAATGTAATCCTCTTGTTGTTTGGATTGTGAAAGTAAAACTTTAGGAGATTACAGTTGGGGCGGTCGTCGTCGGTCGTTTGTGTTGTTGGCTGGACGGCTTTTTGGAACAACTTTATAATTCCCTTTTTTTTTTAAATATTTACAGAGGATCCTTTAAAATAAAACTTTGTTACATGATGTGATTGGTTTTTGATTTTACATTATTGGAAGTAGAAATTATGTGATTAAGTAGAGTTATCATGTTGTAGGTATAGGTACACATCGACATCGAGTATTATGTATAGTTTTGAACTGCCCAAAGGGAGTTTGGTTTAAGTTTTAAAGTTCAATCATAATGTTGGTCGAACATTATTTTGAAATTGGTTTTTAAGAGGTTTGTTTTGGGGGTTTGTTAAAGTAAGCAAATATTTGACTGGGATTACAAAAAGGGCCCTCTTTTTACACACGGGTGTCAAGAAAGTGTAAGGAAATTTATTTAATCCAAAATAAAATATTCGAAATTGTTTAAAAATAAAATCCACGACTGGATCGCACGAACTTGCTCTCGTAGCTTATTACTTTATAGTGGTAAGAAATGGGAGATTTTTGCTATTGGTTTAATAAAATTGGCCGTGTTTTTTGAAAGAGTGCATAGCAATTCAGTAAAATGTTTACACACAAACAGTAACAAAAGCAAATTATCATAAGGAATTTTGTTTTTGAATGTTCAACAACCACCTGAGTGGGCCAAGGCCGTAGCCAGGGGGGATCACATGGGTCTGATCCCCCCTCGAATTTTTCAAAATGTGTATCTTGCTCCTACTTTCTTCTTGAAAAAGTAGGTATATCCCCATCTTATATTAGTGATTGTCATCAAATGCGATGATAAATTGTTTTCCACAGCTAAATCTATAAAAGGAAAAGGGTAGATACTTCTTGGCAACTCGAGAGCAACTATAAGTTCGGAAAACTAATTTATTGATTGGCATCTTGCAAAAAACTTCTTTTACTTTTCAGTTTTAGTCGTCTGAAATATCTGAAAACTGAAATCAGTGCATCAAAAGCCTTCAGAAAAATAAACACAAGTACAAAAATTTGATTTTCTTGTAACGAAGCGTTACACTTTCATTTACCTGCTGAGCCTCCCGAGCCACCGAACCGATTTTATTCAGTTTGATAATGAATAACCGCACCGAATTTGTTTAAATAAATATCGAATGCCGCAACGAACCCTGGGTTATTTTTACCGCACCGAACGCTGGGGTAAATTTATTTTTATTCACCGCACCCGTACCGTTTTACCGAACCATGGATTAATTTACATTTCCACCGCACCACCGATCCCTAACTTAATTATGTTGTGTAGTGAGCCAGCGCCCCGAACCCTTGGATGATGGAGTACGCACAACCACACAGAGTAGGTACTTAGACAACCAGATGGTGGATGACTGCGCATCACGTATTTGTTGTTTACATTTCCAGTTTCGTTCATCGTTGTAACAATTCACATTTACTTCTGGCTGAAATATTTATGTAGGGAGGTGTATATTTGTTCTCTGCCTTTGCCGTTGTTTAGTACCAATTTAGCGAACTTAAAGGAAAAGTTCCGAAATTGATCCGATTGTATAAACGGCGATGAGAAACAAACTGTTGTGTACGAATAGTACCAAGTAAGAGTTTCGACTTTTTGTGTGGTTAACTGAAAAGTAAAACTCTTTATCTCCCAATACCTTTTCCTTCCCCAATCCCTACCGTTTTTTTTCTGCAATCCACTTCTTCTAAGTGTATTGTTGACGAGACTTAGTTCTAACCTAATTATTCTTCTGACATTTGGTCAGTTGCGGGGAACCGAATCAGACTTGTTTATTTCTGTGGCACCTCTTCCTCTAAGGTACCACAGACGAGCCTGTTAACGCGAACAGAAAACGATTTTTCTTCTATTGTGTTACTAGGAGCGAGAAGGTAGCATTTACCTGTTTATTTCTGCATTTCACTTCTTGTGTGTTGTATAGACGAGAAATACATAAGTCTAACCGATTTTTCCTTTGGCCTTTTGCTGGAGGCGGGGATTTATTCCCATACCGTATATGAAATTCCATGTTATATTATTATTAGGATACCCGATGTGAATTATATGAAATACGCTGCTATGAATTATTATTATAACTAGAAAGATAAAAATTATAAAAACCAAAACTAAGGAGAATAAAAATAAATAAAGTATTTGTGATTTGGAAACTTCTTACCCAAGTTTTATTTGCTTGCTTTGGGTAAAACCCTGGACACCGACGAGCTTACCTCAGCATAAATAAAAAAGCATCACATTGTAAGCATGTGCTAATTTTACCTAAAAACAATGGCGCAAAATTTTAAACAGCCTATTATTAAGGGTTTAGTATGATACTACTTAACATTTTTCGAATTCTTTAACAGTTTATTTTAAATTTTATAAATTTTATATACTTTTTAATCTACTACAACCAACTTGATGGAGTTTTGTTTAGATGTTGTTGAAAAAAAACCAAAATGGATTTCAAACTGACGCGCCGTCGCCTACTTGGATTTTTCAAAAGCATTCGATCGTGTGAATCATACTTTACTTTTGAAAAAACTAATGACCATTGGGCTGCCGAATTGGTTTTTAGATTGGCTGTAGTCATATTTATGTTGCAGATCACAGTTTGTTTACTTTAAAAATAAAACATCAAAAAAGGATAATTGTGCATTCCGGAGTTCCTCAAGGAAGCCATTTAGGTCCCTTTTTATTTGTATTGTTTATTATTCGCAACTTCTTTTGTTCGCCGATGATGCTAAGCTTCAATTATCCTACAAAAATAATAATGACAATGGAAATGAATTACTGCAAAAAGATCTAAATAGTGTTTCCCTTTGGTGTAAAGTCAATGATATGGAAATCAATGTATCAAAGTGCAAGTAAGTGTCTTTTACTCGCAAACGTGCGCTTTTCTTTACTGTCTATATGTTGTGTGGTCAACCACTCGAAAGAGTTGATAATTTTGGGATTTTGGCGTTATAATGGACTCTAAATTAGACTTCAATAAACATATTGATCATATCATTAACAAAGCAAAATGCAGATTGGATTTCGTTTGTCGATTTTCAAAGGAATTTCGAGACCCATACATTTTAAAAACTTTATACTGTTCTCTTGTGCGATCGAATATCGAATACTGTAGCGTTGTGAAATCTGGAATCTGTACAAAAATGATTTCTTCGTTATGCCCTTCGACATCTACCATAGAATATCAACACACATTTACCATTACTAACGAATAGAAGAACAGTTTTTAGAATTTTATTTATTTATGATGTTTGGATTGGAGAAATTTATTCCGAATATATTTTATCACAATTCAACCTAAATATATCTGGAGACTTTTTAAGCCAAAGATTTAACAGAATAAATTATGGAATTCATGAACCTTTGTTTGCTGCATGTGCAGATTTTAATAAGTATTTTAATGTTATTGATTTCAATGTATCAAAATATTGTTAAAATTTGTTAAATTTGTAGCTAAATAAATAAATAAATATAAATAATAAACTAGTATCATACTGAACCAATTTCCTTCATAAACTTCAGCTGAATACGGCCAAATAAAAGATAGCATTCCTGATTTTGACATTTATAAACATCAAAATGTCATGGATTTAGATTTTGATGATTTCAACTTTAGTAAAATGTTAGGAGATAGTACGATGCTAAACAATAAGCGAAATTCAATTTTTAAACTAGTAGCATATTTAAAATAAACCTTGTATCATACTAAAAATTAACCTAGTATCATACTAAAAATGATGACATCATCCATACATGTTTCATTTACCGTAGCCCAAGTTTGGATAGTAATTCGACTTCTTACGAATTCGATGCGCTGTCCGACTCAATCCAGAGAATTGTTTCCCCACTATCCGCACAGTGAAATTGTTGTTACGGGCGTTTTCAATATACACAATTCTTCGTGGCTACTCTATTCTGGTCAGAAAACACCCGAAGTAAGGTATGTCGAGATTTTTGCTGAGTTAAACCACCTCACTCAGCTGGTTGACTAGCCTACTCGGATTCCTGATGTTGCAGGTCAAACCGCCAACACTCTAGGCCTGTTCCTTACCTCTGAAATTAATAAATACACCATTAGTGTATTATCACATCTAGGCACAGTGTGCTTTCAATTCGACGCTGCCAGATTATTGCACTTAGTATTTCAAATGCATTTGATAGAGTTTGGCATCAAGCTCTTTTATCGAAAATGTGTGCATTTGGTATTGATGAATCTCTTCTTCGTTGGATAAGAAATTACCTTTCGGACCTTTCAATACAAGTTATATTGGACGGTTTAAAGTCTGAAATCTACAAGATAAACGCTGGTGTGCCCCAGGGCTCCATTTTGTCTCCGACTTTGAAGTAAGAATCCGGGTCTGATATTCTCTTATCTTCTGATAATTCGTCAAAAAAAAGCGTTTCGTTATCTTCCTTCTTTTATTTTAAAAAACAGTTCTTACCCCCTAATCTTTTCCTAAATCTCTGGACTAGATTAGCAAACTTAAGAAGGATTTTTGATTTCTTAATTCTCTAACAGCCATATTATTGACTTATTTCTAAACTAGTTTTACGGCAAAACTAGTTCAATAGAAGTTTCGAGTCTCAAGCTTTGGGCAAATCGGTATTATTCACATAAGATTTGGTATTTTAAACTCAAAATATTGAAACTGGGATATCAAAACTTTCATAACTAATACCTACCGATTTGTGTAAAACTTGCAACTTAAAATCCCTAATAAACTAGTTTTGCTGTAATACTAGTTTTGAAAAAATCAAAAATATGGCTGTAAGTCTATTTAAGAGATAACCTAGTAAAATACTTGCTTTTTGTAAATCATTGTCTTTATGCTTTAAGGTTTTGGATACAGGGTTAATGATTTCGAATAATGAAGGAAAAAACGAGACCAATACAATGAATTCGTAGCTCTCTAAAATGTTAATTATATTTTCACTTTCATCACATTCATCTTTTTTTTTTTTGAAGCTAAATTAAGTTGGTACAAGGCTTTCATTATTAATGAATAATTTTTCCGTACAGCGAATAAACCGTCATTCCTTGATGACCATGTTTTATGCTTTTGTCAAAAAAGTATATATACCGCTACGCGATGTTATTACATCTCATATAAATTGTCCTCTACTATTGTCCTTAGTTGATATATGTGCACCGTATAGGCAAACGCGGTCCTGTATTCTATTTCATGAATCCTATCATCGGGTAAACTATGGTTTCAATGAGCCTCTAACTCGTTGCATTAGAGAAAGTAATATCATTTGTAATCTTGTTGACTTCTTTTCCTACCAAAGTAGATTCTTTTAAAACATATTTAATATATTTATTACTTAACTCCTACACTGATGGTTAAGGTACTAGCCAGTAGTCATTAGTTAATGCGTTTATTTAAATTTATAAGTTATTGTTAAAGTTATTAACCTGTTTCAATTAGTCTGTACGATTATATTTTATTTGTAAATAATATTATATCAATCTGCTTGATGAATAAATAAATAAATTTAATTAAATGTTTTATTTCTTGTAAGAACCAAGACTCAAAAGGATCCATGCAAATATATTGGTTTCAGGGGTGTTTTTTTTTGGCGGAAGGAAAATATGGGTTATAAAGCCAACATTTTATTTTTATGTAATTGGGGTACAAATATTCAGATTGGTTTATGATTTTAAGGTATTTTTTAACGCTGAATCCAATTTAAGTACAATTAAGACGATACAATCATCATTAAGAAATTAATCGTCGTTTTAATGGAAAAATTAATGATGCTCGTTTTACTGAAAATTTAGTCATCATTTTATAAAAAGGTTATAACTTTTTTTAGGGAAATTATATTGAAAATATTTTGATTGCATAAGATTGAGCACTAAAAATTACCTTAGGTCATGTGCCATATGCTTAGATTATACCAAGACAAATATAAAGTGGTTTGATATACTCCCCCTTTCCCCTCCGCCATTTTGAAAGCGATTATACAAAAAACTAAGTTATGGATAACAATAAACTTCGCATATGCTGTAGAGTATGAAATTCTACGTCGATCGTCATCTTAAAATTTTATGAATATTCACTTTATAACCATTATTTTCTGACAAATAAAAACCTTTATTTGCCGAGGGTATTTTGCTCCCGCCGCTTACAAGGGTGGGGGAGGGGTTAAAAAACGAACATATTCCTCTGATCTAAAGTATTTTAAATCCAACGAGATATTCTACGAAATCAAACGATGTCTGGTTCCCAATTTATAGGCTAATTTATGTGAAATTTCGTGTTAACACATGGTCAGAAGGCAACACTTGTATCTCCGGTCTGCCAGTGTTGCCACCATGGTAACACTTATGAAAAGTAAATTTAGGATGTGGACTATTAGTGTACCAAAGCCCATCCCGTCAGAATGAAGTGCAAGGTTGGCTCCCTTAAAACCCTAACTATAACGGTTACTTTATTAAGGCTATACCTACCATAGTTTATCTACGTTATACCTAGTGTATACCTGTTTGTCTAGCTAGAGATCCAGTTCCAAAATGACTTTAAAATATAATAACTTTAGTAAAATTCTATAACAAACCCCTATGAATTTTATTATCACGACAAAAATGCTCTAAAAAAATGTAAGACAAAATTAAAAAAAATATATGTGAAATTATGGCGAGACAATGATTCTTCCAAAATTCATTTTTTTCGTTTTAAAACTAATAAAACTCGTCAAAAATAATGAAAAAAAAAAATTCTCAAATCACCTAATTTTATCATTAATTCTCCGAAATTACTTTTACATATATAATGTATGTACATATATGAAGAAGGAGTAACCTGCCTTACCTAAACCAAATCAACTTTCTTATGCATAATAAAAAAATCCCAAGATGATGATAATGCAAAATAAAATTCGCAATTTTTCAGGCGCATCAAGTAAAAAGATGATGTGTGTGTGTGTGCATGCCACGTAATAAATTTTTCGTCAGATTCATTTTTATTTTTCAGATATTTTTTAAGCATCCTTTTCGGCAAATCCTTCAATCAACTACACACAACATTTATCTACCTTCTCGTATATTAAGATTGTCTTCAAAATTGAAAACGCTTTAATCAAAAATTTACAAAAAACATAATAAAAACAACAACAAGCAAGTAAATAATATGTCAGGATGTGTGGATGTGGATGTCCTTTAAAACCTACCTATGTATACCTACATATGCCTCCCACACCTGGCACGCACCTTGTATCTTGAGTAAATACCAAATTTTCAAATAACAAGGACGAACCAAAACTGCTTCGCGCGAAATTGGGTGACTTAGTTAAAAACAAAAACAAAAAAAAACGCAAACAAAATTTCGTCAAAAGTCATCCTGCGTATCCTGGGGATTTGGCACAAATGGTTGGTTTTGCTGAACTTGTTGTTGATGAGAATTGGAGCACGAATATGAAAGTAGGTAGGTTTGGTGTTTTCCAAAAAAAAAAATGTTGGTTTTTTGTTTTGCACTAAAATAGGCAATTTCCAGACGTGATTTCGTTTAATTTCCACACACAATCGCGTTTAATATCACCTTTGAGTCCTTCTTTACTCCTGTTTCCTGTGTTTTTTATATTGATGCTGCTGTTGTTTTTGTAGCGTGTATATATTCAATTATTTCCTTTTGCTCGGTTACACATGGCAATCTAAAAGGAATTTACGCTGTGTATGTGATGTGGTGGCAGAAGTATTAACCATTTGAAGAAGAGGGGTTCCTGATGCCTTACACCAAGCAGCAGCAGCAACGTGGCGGATGAAGAATGAAGACGTTAGAAAAAGGATATATGTATTTTTTTGTTTGGATTTTTGTATAATTTTGGCATTTTTACCACCTGTTGTTTGCCTTGCCAAGGATGTGGGGTGATTTTGGCGGCTTCAGCCAATAGCGGTACACCCCCATTAGGGGTTTCATTTTTATGCGTGTGTGCGGGTGTAAGCGCGAAATGAAAGCATTCACCAGGTGACGCTGAAATCAAATTACCACCTTCAATCAAGGGCACAAGGTTACCATCATACTCCCGTCGTCGTCGTCGTCGGCGTCGCGGCCGACCAACGACACACGTTACAGTTAAATCCGGAAAGTAACTTTGCTAACGTTTCTCTGGTGAAACGTAAATTGTTACAAATTTAACAAACAACACACACAAAAATAATAACACCATACGATACCAAAAATCCTTAGGTTATCCTTGCTAGATATAGCATTGGAATTGGGTGCTATGCCTGTGCTGCAAATGAATGAATAGCGTAAAAATATTACTTGAAAGGTGATTCGAACGCGAATCCAAAATGGAATTGGGTTAGTGTTGTAAGCTATGGTGCGTTTGGCCTTCTATATTCTTATGCGATATAATGGGTGCGATGTTGGAATTTTTATGTTTCACAATTTTGTAAATTTTGTGTTATATGAAATTTGTGAATTTGTGAGGGTATAAGCAGTTTCTTTTGTTGTACCTACCTCCCTTATAGCACTGGAAATGGAAATCCTCCTTCCTACATAGGTAGGTACCCTTTCCTATAGAATGAGTTTTTTATGATGCCCTCAGATGTTGTTGAATATAAAAGGCGTTGGGCTTGAGAAAGGGAGATGGTTTAAGCTCGATTAATTTCTTTGGCGCAAGAAGAGGGCGTAGGGCGTGTGGACGTAATAAAATAAGAAGTGATATTCCAAAAAAGGTTAATTTTCCAGCAAAAGTACTTAAGGTGTCGTAAAATGTAAAGTCGTAAATGCAGACTACATTTGATGGTAATGATGGAAGCGCACTGCAATGCAGATGAATTTTACCTTATTTGTGTATCAAGCTAGGTAGGAAGGATTAGGATATGGAAATCCTTTTTGATGATGTTTGGGCATCAAAACAATAAAATAACTTTTTGTAACTGTGAAGATAGTTAAGTTGATATAGTAAATAATTAAAGGTGTTAATTTTTTTTTTTTAATGCGGAGTCCATTATTCGAGCTTTTATTATTGCAAGTCCCTGGTGTACCTAAAAATTATACCCTTCATTTTAGTTTCAAAGCTTTTTAGCAGGCTTTCAGTCGTATACCTATATGTTTTAACATTTTGGACAAATAGTAGTACTAGATAAAGGTTTATTTATCTACAACGAGTATTAATTTACTACTTTGAAACTTTTTTACTTTCACAGCATGACGTTGTATACTTTTTGTTTTGTGTTTGTTATATTTAGCGAAAAGGAATTTCAAACTATTTTTTTTTGTCAACAATTTACGTTATTAAGTACAATTTTTGATTCTAAAATTCAATGCTCTTATCAATTTAGCTGTTGTTTTTAAATAATTTGTTTACTGTTTTAACTAGTTGTTTAAGAAAATTGCCCATTCTGCCTAGACGGCAGTCTGTGTGTCACAAATTCTGTGTGACCCAGTGGCGTAGCTAGCCCTCGAGGGGCCCCGTATCAAGAATTAGTAGGGGCCCCCTCCAAAATTACAAATTAAACAAAAAACAATTTTTACAAAACAAACAAAAACACTCACAATAACAAATCCAGTATATTCAATGGTACATACATATATGGTCTTTAAATGGTACAAACATAAATTTAGGTGCGCTATAAAACTTAAACTACAAGTAAAACAAAACTCAAATAAAAACTTTTATTGCCTTTGTGTCCGCAAATTTATTAATCATCAAAAAGATCAACTGACAGTTCCTCATTGTATTTAGCAACCAGTTTTCCTGCTTCCTTTTTATTTTTTTCATTTGAAAAGGATAAAAGTTTTGCTGGTGGTAAAACTTCAAATAAATTACTTAGATCATAGAGGCTCTGAAATCTTTGTTCAGTTTGGAGATTAGTATATCTAAGCAGCAATAGTAAACATTGACTTTGAATTAAGATTTCTGGCCTGATATTCTCTCATCTTCTGTTAATTCGTCAAAGCCGTTCGGCTCGGTCTGGTATGGTCAGCTTTAGTTTTAAAAATATTTGGAACCCGGTAATTTCTTCAATTCCTTAGAACTCGGCCTAAAATCATTTTTGAGTTTTAAGTACTTTAGATCCACAGTACACATATCTAAGGTATATCAGGCGCAGCTTGTCAAATTTCAAGATGGCTGCCCCTTGTGTAAATACACAGTAAACAAAAAAAAAAAAAAAACAAATTTGTGGTGATTGTTTGAAATTCAATTTTTTTACTATTGATTTTGACAACATGCGCAGAACTGAATAAAACTGAATACGCTAGTGATATTACCTATAATACATGTATGTATCTTGCTTTAGATCTCGGTTTAATGAAACGAAGCTCTAACGTATATTTTATTATTTTCGTAGCACCCGGTAGCATTTTTGTCATGAATTTCTGACATTCTATAAATAATTGTTATATAATATATTTGAATTTTGTATTAGCGGTAACCTGTTTTGCATTACAAATTTTTTGAACATTTTTGTCGATTGCAGCTGACTTTTGACTAGAAACAAAATTAAAATATAATATTTGGTGTGAAGTGCATTTTTTTTTTTAAATATAGTTAGTTATGGTAATTGATTATGGACATTAGTGTAATTTTTTTTAATGGTGATTTGTTTGCACTTTGCTAATGGACAGTGTCATTATTTTTTTATTTGTTTCACTTCAAATATCAGCTTCAAGCTCAAAAAGGAAACCAACCAAAAATTAATTTATAGATATTAAAACAAACTGTCAAATAGAGATTGTGGTGGGTTGGGCTTATGCATCACTATACACGAGTCCCTCAACACTTTGGAGTGTCGAAATACACCTAATTGCTAGACAGTATCCCGAAATCTAAAAACAAAGAATTTGGTGGCGTGCTTATGCGTTATGCAAGCACTGAAATTGGTCTTGCTGCAACATTTGGTATCTTTTGGTTTCCCTTCATACAAAGTGTTGTCCGCGAATCATAACCTAAGAGGGGGCAATGTGGTGAGTATGCCCAGTTATGTAAACAACGACACATTAGTACAACTTGGCGCGCCATATATGAATGATATAAATAATTAAATCCATCACGGTTGATGTCCAGTCTCGTTCGTACTAGAATAATTGACGAAACCTTTTTGGAAAGCATCATCTAGCAGACCCTAGAAAATTCTAGAACTCTTAATTTTCGGATATAAATACAGGGCCACCAGTCTGAAAGCGGCAGTTTGATTTTGAAAGTGAATGAATAAATGTCAGTGTGAATAAGGAGTTGCATACTTGTGCTTGGTAATAATAATAGTATGAGAAATAAAAGTATTTGAAATAAAAGCGTTTTGTTTTGTGAAGTAATTGTTGTTTCAGTTTGAATAAAGGAAATAATTTATATTTGCGAACCCTTAGTAAAATATTACAATACTATATGCAACTTATTTGCAATTTTTTTTCAATCGGTATACTCCCCTCAATGTTTTCCTCAAAATTGTTCATCTAATGTAAGTGATAATTTCATCAATATAGGCAGCTTAAACTTAAGTTGCAAAGATGTTGAGCAAGCCTTAAGGGATCTCAATGATGATAAACAACCGGGACCTGATGGCATTCCACCAATTGTATTGAAAATCTGTGCTGTTGCTCTTTCAGGGCCATTAACTCTACTGTTCAATGCTTCTCTTGGAAAGGGTCTTTTTCTTGACGATTGGAAAATTTCATATATTATTCCTATTCATAAATCTGGCTCCAAACAAGATGTTTCTAATTACCGCCCCATAAGTAAATTGTCTACCATTCCTAAGATTTTTGAGAAAATTGTTTATGAAAAACTAATCTTTATTCTGAAAGAAATGATTTCGCCATCTCAACATGGATTTATAACTGGTAGATCCAGTACGATAAACCTCGCAATTTTTTGTAACCATATAAATAACTAGAAATCTTGAAAATGGTTTTCAATCGGATTATATATTTACAGACTTTTCGAAGGCTTTCGATAGGGTCAATCATTTGATATTAATAAAAAAGATGGAATGCATTGGCTTCAAGTATTTTAAAATGATTTTAATCATGTTTATGCTAGGTATGCCAACCGTTCAATGTCTGCTTGGAGTTGTTGCAGACTTTCACCTCTTTTCTGGACTCTGGTATTGAGCTGGACGCGGAAGACTTCTTGGATATGGCTATCGCCGAAGCGTTTGTCAATGATCTGAACAAGAGTACTGAAGTTGCCGTTTTGGTCTACTCGTATGGTTTGCAAAAGTTCAGCAGCAGAACCTCTAAGGGCAAGCGTCAGGGCAATAAACTTGTCTTCGTCATCCCAGCCATTTGTTGTTGCGGCTGCCTCAAACTGCTTCTTGTAGATTGACCAAGAAGTTTGCCCATCAAGGGTTGGTGGATGCATTTCTTTCTTCTCAGGAAAATCGCAACTGCCCTCTCTTACCTTCATTTTCCTAACCTTATCTAATTCATTGTCAAAGTTCTGCATTTTGTCTTCAAATTTCTCGAACTGTTTTTCGACGATTTCAACGCGTTCATCAATAGCCATGAATTTATTTTCAAATGTATGTAGCTTACTTTCGATTAGGTTTTTCTGGTCGTCTAGCAGGTTCTTTTGCTCGTTGCGTTGTTCTTCCAATCGTACAAGCAGATTCTATTGGTCATTTCGCTGTTCTTCTAGAAGATTCTTTTGCTCCTTTCGTTGGTCTTCAAACTGGGCGAGTTGCATCTCTTGCATCTTCTTGCATCTCAATCTCAAATAAAAAAGTGTCTGGATTTTCATCGTGTTGCCTTAAATCTTCCTGCAGACGGATAATGAGGTAATTTTTCGTTCCAGCAGTAGGAAGACCTCGTCTGTTTAGTTCTGCTTTAAGTTCAACACAAGTCAATGCATTCACGATTTTACGCATTTTTTTTTTCTGTGTCACTTTTCACAAACACCTTTCTTTTTGTTCACTAATCCATACACTTTATCAATTTTTCATCATCAATAATTATCTGAATTCACAGAATAAATAAGTTTTATTCCACTTTTTCTGACACCAATGTAATATTTTACTAGGGGTTCGCAAATATAACTTATTTCCTTTATTCAAACTGAAACAACAATTACTTCACAAAATAAAACGCTTTTATTTCAAATACTTTTATTTCTAATACTTTTATTATAACCAAGCACCAGTATGCAACTCTTTATTCACACTGACCTTTATTCATTCACTTTCAAAATCAAACTGCCGCTTTCGAACTGGTGGCCCTGTATTCATATCTGAAAATAAAGGGTTCTAGAATTTTCTAGGGTCTGCTAGATGGTGCAAGGTTTCGTCAATTATTTCAGTACGAACGAGGCTGGACACCAACCGTATTTATTTCATTCATAGATGGCGCGCCAAGTTGTACTAATGTGTCGTTGTTTACATAACTGGGCATATTCACCACAGTATTTATGTTAGTAGATGTTGTTCCCAAATACTGCATGTATAATAATTCAATTTAGCTTCTTAATTAGTTCTATCGGACCGCCCACTTGCGCCTTTTCTCTACTTAGTATGAACTTAAATCCTTTTTAAAGAAGCATGCAAGTATAGATTTAGAATTTCTGAATCCTTCTTTAAGTAATTCTGTGCTACTTGTGATGCCCCAACAACATATCAATAATGCAGAACTACTTTCAAAAAGCCCTACCCAATTCACTTGATTGGAGAACTTTGGAACAAATTGGAAAATAGCAGAGATTGTATCGAGATTATTTTGGGCCTTTTTAAAGTTCCGTTAAAACATTGTGTATCATACCCGGGGTCTGCCAATTCCTGTAATCAATAAAATAAATCTTAAGGTTAAACATATTAAAGGGGCATACATATTTCTCTAACGTAAATAATAAATTTACTTCGATAAAAAAAGTCTAATTTTTATAAGTGTTTTCGTGGTCTTTTTTTAATCTCCGTATTAAAGCTATTTCAGACCATGGGTCTGAAAATAATATTTTTTTGAGAAAATAAACCATAAAATTGAACATATTAAAAACGCAGATGTTTCCTTCCAAGAAAAATAGCATTTTTATAGTTAAAAAAAACTTGCATTTGAACTAGTGTTTTTTGGTATTTTTTTTTTCCATAAGCCCAATTTAACACGCATTCGTCAAGGGTATGGATAGGTAGACAATATGGTATTCCTTGTCTTACCCTTCCAGAGCTATATATGTATTAGTATGGGTTCCAACATTAAGCAAATGACTTGACTTTTTGGCTCTTAGGCTATTTTCGAATTAAAAACATAAAACCCAAGGAACAGCACATATTTTTTAGCAATTATTACAGAGTCGTACAGACTCAGAGAACGGCTGCGTTGACTACTGGCCGGGTTGCAGATTATTATAAAGTTTTTACAAACACAAAGAATTTGTATATGAAATAATAGAGCACGTAAGAATACTAAATGCATAGAAAGCTAAGCAGTGTTTGTTTTGACCAATACTCCTTGCTACCAGTGTGCTCGATGCATTGAAACAAAATATTTCAAGGTCCACCTACTTTTAAAATATGTAAGTAATAAGAAAAGATTAAGCATAAGCTTAACTAAATCAGATAACGGAACCATCAATTGAATTATTGAATAATTTCTCCTGATACACAAACCCAGTGCTTTTCTCGATCTAAGACAACAACCAATCAAAGCTTCAAAGCTCTAAAGTTTAACATTTTCTTCCCCAGTTGTCTCATATTTTAGACAACACCCACTCAAGCACCAAGACCAAAGCTTATAAAAGCTCAGCTTTTATAGAACGGATATCTTGTCATCGCCATTTTTAAACCAACTGTCATCCACCGCTTTTAATTATTTTCGAATTCGAACAGCTCCGAAATGCATGGAAAATTTTTTCACAACAACAACACGAAATATCCGACAACATGCGCACACCTAGATTTCCACACTTGTGTCCCTCTTCTATTTTCTGACTTTTCCGGACAACTCCAATGCAGTGCAACAGGCGCAACAGAGACCACAGCAGTCTACCTCAATAAGGGAATTTTTATTTTCCGTCTGCTGGTGCTGGTGGGCTCAACTGGAATCCTCAGATCGCTGTCTCTTGTATTTTGTTGTGTATGCCAACTGTCAGTTCGGCCGTGAACTGCGTGAGGAATCGATGCAAAGTAAATACCGTTGCTTCGCGAGTGTAACCCATTTTAAAATTTATTCCACTCTGCCTGTTTATCTAGTATATAGTATATGTGTGTTTTTGATTTAATTTATTCTTGTTTAATTTTGTGTCTTTGGATAAGAGAATAGAAAAGAAATTTATAAGGAATTATGTAAAATGTTCCTCTTATCTAATAAATAAAATAAAAAAAAAAAAAAATATTCTAAAGTTTTCTGTTATCCTTATTTTTTACCTAATCCTGGGTGCGGTGTGTTAGTGCAAAAAAAAAAGAGAAAAATATCCCGTTCCATTAAAGCCCAAGTAAAAAAAAAATAATTTTCGTCCTTTTTCGCTGCGAATTCTGAATATTTATGTATCGTTGTCCTGCTGCTCCTGCTACTGCTGCTGCACTTGAAACTTTGAAGGCAAACTCTGCATAGAAAAAACCCCAGCAGGGCGCGCACAAGAGCAACAAAGACACACCAATTCTTTAGGGGTCAGTTGTGCCATCAAACAGAAAGGAACAGAGCAATTCAAGGACTAAAAAACTGTAAGTCGTAGAAGATGATTAACAACGAATGGAATAATTGATAAATTATTGACATAGGTACACGATAGTACACCCTATATCCCTATATCGTGCATCCCCCTTTAAACTACCACAAGGATATTGAATAACATTCAATGTACCTTTTTTTGCTTAAATAAAATAAATTGTGCCGATACAAGGACATCAGACGAATAAGTAAAATAAAAAAATTTTGTACACAAGTATGAAAATCAATAGTAATCGTATATAAATGTGGGGCTGGGGGTGAATAGAAAACAGAGTGCGGGTGATTGAAGAGATATCGCGGATATTTTCTTTTCATCCTTACAACAACATCTCATTCTCTCTTTTTTACTCTCCCTTTCACTGTGCTTTGTCTTCTTCTTCTTTTTTTTTTCTTTGCTAAATACTCATGTCTCTGAATCTCGCATATCTCAAATCTGATCCTTGAACAGAATAAATATTAGTTTTCGGAGTTCCAGGATAAGATTTGTTTGGATTTTTATATCCTTTTTTCTTGTCACCCTCTGGGAGGTAATTAATTTAAAAGGATAAGGATGTAAGAACTGGTTTTGAAAGGATATTAAAGACTTAAATATACATACATATACCAACGACAAGTTGGTACGATTTTTGTTGATGGATATTGACAGATTTATGTGGTTTGTGGATTTTTGGAGGGGGTGTTACGTGCTTTTGTAACTTTTTCTCTATTGTGGGTCATGGTAAATCAATTTTGCTTCCCAATGCAAGTGTTTATATAAGAAAAGAGACTTCAAAGGAATTTGCAGAAAAGAAGATTTTGTTAAAGTATCCTTGAGAAATACAGCGGTAATAGTTTTTGTTTTTTGTCAATGTTCGTTGAGAATTTAAATTAAAAGACACTTTGAGCTAACAATGTTTGGGTTTATAGACAATTTTTGAAGAGCTTGCGGGCTGTTCTGTTTTTTTGGGATAGAAAAATAGTAATGGTAAGTTGATTTTATATTTGAGTAGGGACATAGAGGAAAATTTGTTTAACCGAAAAGAAATCTCTTGAATTTATGAGCCAAGTTAAGTCTTGATGCGGTATTTTAATGTATGTAATATAATAATGCAATGTACCTTACCTATACTATAAAGTGCGCTTTTCTGAGCAGAGCTTCAGCGATCAGCTAGCTCTGAGCAGATAATGATCACAGATTTCCAATTAGATTCTGAAAGGCACTTGATCACTGCAATTTTCAGTTATGAATTATTTTGAAGTTGGTGGCGTTCATATGTTTACCCCATCTGCGCGGTCATTTTACTCTCAGCTCCAGAGTGATAAGAGAAACACACAAATTGTTGATGGCTGTAATTGTTGTTTGTTAGCTGGCTTTAGACTTTCGGTGGTTATCTTCGGTGTACGTTGTTTGTTGTTGTTCGTACGCAGAACAACGAAAATGTAAATAATAAAACCGAACAACGAAGAGCGAGCAAATTCAAATCAGGTAAGAAGTTTCGGTGTTAGTTGTTCGTTATTACCCAAACAACTTGTTTTTAAATGCGAAAACTGTTTAAATGAACATTGTTTTGGAGTGTCGTGCAACTTGTAGGAACATTTTCGAAGTTTTTTTAATCACTGAATGGCACAAGAAGCCTAGTTATATAAATAAATAAACAATTTTGTAAATAGGTTTTAATTCTCCAATGTGAATTCTTTCTTCGTTGTTGACAGAAGAACGAACAGAAAACAACGTACACCGAATGAAAAACGAAAGTTTAATGCTGGCTTAAAAGACATATTAACATTAGGTGTTTTATTCTTTTTTATCTCAGAGCATAGCACTGAGTTTTCACAAAAAGATCTGTTTCTTTTTTAGCTCAGAGCACTCAGAGTGCTGAACTTGTGTTTCTGTTTTTAATCAGAGCTAGCACGGAGCACGCAACATTTACTCGGAATAAAAAGACCGAGCGAAAGTTTTCAAAATTATATCGGAGATATATTGATCATACTCCAGCTCAGAGCTTACTCCGATCACTTGAGATCTGCATCAGGTTTTGCTTGGAGCTACAAAAGAAAAACGCTTATTGTGATTTTTTTGACAGCTAGGGCTCTGGCCACTTTTGTAAGTCTAGTCTCGGTCTCGTTAAAATCGAAACTTTTCAGTCTCGTCTCGGTCTCGTGTCAGTCTCGTATAATTAAGTCTCGTACCGGTCTCGTCTCCGAAAAATACGATTTGCGGACAAACTGTTGATTATTGGAACGAAATATTTTCAATTATATTTTGAATATGTGCAGAAGAAAATAAATATTTAACTGAAATTGGATTTTTTTGATTTAATAGACTGTCTGTGAATTTCGGTGCAAATATACAGTCTCGTCTCTTCTCGTCTTGGTCTTGTCATGCGAGACCGAGACCGAGATTTTTCTTGTCTCGTGGCCAGCCCTATTGACAGCTATAATGCTTTAGGCTCCAGTTATAGCTTTCAATGAAAATCATCATTGAAACACAAATCAGTGAAACAGTGGAATATTTTCTGACAAGTCGGTTATAGCTATCATGAAATTTTATTTCATTGAAAATTCCATTCCCCATACAAAAAACAACTTTGAGTTTAGAGTTGAACGAAAAACTGTCAGACGAGAACAGGAAGAGAAAGGAACACATTTCATTGGAACGAATGTGTTTCACTTTTGGGAACAAAATATCAGCTGTTCATTGAAAACGATTTTCATTATTGAAAAACTAAAAGTGATTTAATTAGAAAGTGTTAAAGCAAACTAAACATTTTTTTGACTAAAAAAAAATATATAACTAACAACCTTTATGTTGGTACCAAAACGCCATCTGTTTTATTTGTTTGAGTGCATCAAAATTGGCGCCTTACGTAAAATATACGTAGATTGTTTTTAAATGAAACGCTAATGCTCACTATCTTTCGAATGTCGTAGATAGCCAAATTTGGTAAATAAACTGTGGTAGTGTGATTTTGTTGAAAAATAAAAATAAATATTATAATTCTATCGAATTTTTAATTTAGTTTTTTATTTATTTAACAAATTGTCACAACCTTTATTAAATGTTAATTTTAATTTAATTATTTAAAAGCGACGCGTTTCGGATATTTATTCTTTCATCATCGGCCTTATATCGTTGACTTGTGGTATATAAGCCCGATGATGGATGAATAAATATCCAAAACGCGTTGCTTTTAAATAATTAAATTAAAATTAACATTAAATAAATGTTGTGAAAATTTATTAAACAAATAAAAAACTAAATTAAAAATTCGATAGAATAATAATATTTATTTTTATTTCTATTTTTATTTTTATTTTTATTTTTATTTTTATTTTTATTTTTCAACAAAATTACATACACAACATGGAGACACAACCACCTCACAATGTGGTAGTGTGGTTTAACTCATCAGATGCTTTCTTTTCGAGTAACCCCAAAGTTAGCTACCTCTGTTTTGTTTTATTCACCACTGAAAAATTGGGCCTTAAAGTTTCAAGTTTTTAAATATTTTATTAATATCAGATGATATTAAACTACAAAAAAGTCTCAAAAACTCCTACACATTATTTTCATACAACTTAAAAGTTGTTATATAATTCAAGTAAAGTACGAGTGACCTAAACTCCAGAATGAAATACGTTTCGGCTCTTCAGTTAGACTGTCACTATGTCATATCCTATTATAAAGCAAATGTTGGTCGATGTTTACCGACCCTTATAAAAATCAGAGAAAAAAGATACTATATGAATTTGATTGTCCTAGATGGGAATTGACCAAAATTTGATTCTTAAGAGGATATGATATAGTCAAATCAAATTGGCACAAATATCTACAAAAATTCGGGAGGAGAATTTTATTGTTTTATTTTAAAGAGTACCTCTTGGGGATTCTAAAACCACAATTTTCCAATAAAAAAACCCTCTGCGTCGTCCGCCATTTTAAAAAAAGTTTTTTAAAAGCATTTACTCAATTTTCTCAACCGCTATAAGTCGTAGAGTAGTTATTTTTATTACTTTTTTTTTGATAGCTCCTTCCTATAAAAAGTTATTGTTGATAAACCAGAAAATTTTCGATTTGGTCTAACTGGACATTACGATGATAGAGTAGATGAAAAAGGGGTCTCACAATTCTGTCTGTCTGTCCGCGCATCTACAGATATAATAGATTTTCTTCAATCTTGGCAGCACAGAAAACCAATCTAGTTTTCAACAAAACACTAGAGAGTCTTACATAAGTTCCGGTAAGGGGCTAGCAAGGGTTTGTAAAGGCTAGAACAAGAGCCCTGGCAATTATGATTACGATCACAAGTGTTTGAAAAGTTTCCCTCGTCTAAATTTTTGGTACTGAAATCCAGTAAAGGTTTGCCAAGTATCAAACAAGTTTTCCTCGTATAGATTTTCCCTACTGAAAATTTACTAGGGCCTTGTCCAAACTAGATAGAAACTTTGGTGATTTCTTTTTACTTGCGATATACGTAGTATAGGGCAAGTTTAGGATTCGTGCAAAAAAAAAAATCGAGATAATAATTTTCCCTAACATTACGATGATAGAGAACGCGAAAAAAGTGGGTCTCGCAATTCTGTCTGTCTGTCCGTCTGTCTGTACCTTGACCTGCAGCCTAAACGACTGATACGATTTTCTTCAAACTTTGGACTAAAGGCTCTCATGTGATTCCCTAGACGGGAAATTGAAACTTTTTTTTGCTCAAAAAATAACGGAACCTGTCATACAACCAATATACAAAAATTGATTTATTTCAAAAACTGCTCTAACGATTTTCAAGAAAAAATTACGAGGTACTTAAATGGCTAAAATAAATATTTTGGTAGAAAAAAAAAAATATGTTTATAACAATTATTAACGATTTCAACAAAAATTTGTATACAAAAGTTCGCCTTCAATTTTAACAATTTTGCATATAAAAATTTTCGAAAAATATATATTGAAGTTTTTTTTTTTGAAAATTCAATATCTTGAAAACAGGCTAATGATTTTTTTTTTTAATTTTGTGAAAAATTGTATTTTATTAAATACTAAAAGTTGACATACCAAATTTTGTTAAAAAAAAAATGCTCAAGATTTTTATATATACACAATTTATTTAAAAAAAAACGCTCCAACGATTTTTGAATTTTTTTTTTCTTTAATTCATATGGCATACTTTTTTTTGAGCTCTATCTCTTTTAGCTATTAAAATAAATAATTTATAATAATTCATAGTAATCATTTATATGGAACCAATAATTATGTAGATTGTCTATTTCAAGCTTCGGTAAAGTTGTTAGCTACGAGCCTCAAATCTGGTATTTCTGATTTTTTTCTGAGTTGTTCAAGATATTGGCCTTGTTAATCACCTAAGTTTTCGACCACGAGCGGCGACCGCTTCATGGTCAAAAATTAAAAAAAACACGATTTTCAAAATTAAGCGATAAAAACAAAATTCAACAAGTAGTAGATAATATCAAACAGTATAATGGAAACGAAAATGAAAGCACTGGAGCGTATAGGTTGACATAATAGGACAATCATACCAGAAGCGGGGTCTATATATCCCCGCTAAGATGGGAGGGGCAATTATCTAAAAATAATTTAACGTAGAAACAACAATTGAAAAACAATGGTAACACCCACAATATTCTCCTATTTTATATTCTTGAATTTTATATTTAAATAAAGTTATTTTAAACGATAGTTTTGAGAAATTAATTTCCAAACTCAACATTCTGAAAAATAATTTTCTACTATTTACTTAGCAAACACAGGATCCTTGGAGCAAATTTCTTTTTCACTATTTTGAGTTTGGAAATTAATTTCTCAAAAACTATCGATTAAAATAACTTTATTTAAAAATAAAATTCAAGAATATAAAATAGGAGAATATTGTGGGTGTTACCATTGTTTTTCGATAGTGTTGTTTCTACGTTAAGTCATTTTTTTTTAGATAATTGCCCCCCCCATCTTAACGGGGGTATACAGACCCCCCTTCCGGTATGATTTTCCTATTATTTATGTCAACCATTCTTTATTTTCCATTATACTGTTTGATAATACTACTTGTTATATTTTGTTTTTTATCGCTAAATTTTGAAATGCTGTATTTTGGAAACCATTCGATCTACAGAGATAGTTTTGGACTCAAATTGGAGAAAAATAGGTTACTTTGAAATCGTGGAACAATGTTTTTATTTAAAATTACTTTTTTAAAACTAAAATCGCCAATAACTGAAAAAAGCGCGAACAAATCGCGGTTTTTTTTAATTTTTGACCATGAAGCGTTCGCCACTCGAGGTCGAAAACTTAGGTGATTTACTAGGCTCATATCCTGAATAACTCAGCAAAAAAACCCAGATTTGACGCATACGTGAATGTATATAGTTACTGTACTAATAGTGGAGTTTCTAAAAAAATTAAACACAATTGTTACCCAAAATTAAAAAAGTTAATTTTTTTTTTTTTGAGAACTCAATATTTTGAAAACGACTTTATCAATTTTGTTTAAAACTTGATTAAATTTAATTTTGTATTATTCTATGATACTTAATAAAGGGTACCTACCTCTTTCCTACAAATGTAAACAAATCTTATTTTTCTCGAAAACGGTTCCAAGAATTTTTATAAGAAATGTGTGTGGTATTTTATTCATTATGTTCAGTCTACTTTTGAAATAAAAAATATTTTGTGTGCGTTCTTATTAACAGTAGGTACTTCCCATAGAACCGATTTTCACATTTTTGACTTTCTCAATATTGGATAAACTGATGAAAATATTATTTTTTATACAGATGCAACTTAAAAGTATAATATTGCATATAAAAAAAAATGTTTTTTGATTTAATTTTTTTTTTTTTTTTGAAAATTCAACATTTACAAAACACGTTAATGAAATATTTTGAAATTCAATTTGTGTGTGTATGTATATAAATAATAACTTCAAATTTGCATTCCAAATTGTTGTCTTAAGATTTTTTTCAAAATTTTATACAAAACTAACTTTTTAAAAAAACCGCTCCAACTGTATTAAAATTTAATATCCATAAAATTAATAAATATTAGTTCAATAAATCAGTCGGTAACTTTTTTAAAAATCATTTTCAAGTTTTTGAGCATTCTTTTTATATCCACGTTTTTAAATAAAAAGTATAGTCGTAAAAAAAATTATTAAATCTTAAAATTCCAAAATAGTACTTTAATTCGTTTTTAACATTACATTATTGAACCATTTACATATATCGTTTATACGTTTATACGTACAATTCTAGCTTAACTACAAGAGCAAGTTCACGTGCGATACAAACATTTTATTTCGTTTTGCTTAAAAGAAAATTTATTTTTGAGGATTGTTGATGCTGAGACTCTTTTGCCTCAACGAGTTTTTGCCAGGGTACAATACCGTGACTTAATTAATGTTGTTGGTGAAATTGGTGCATGTACCAATTTACCCATAATTTGGTTTTATTCGAAATTAGTATTAGCCAGCTTACCACTGATGGGGGGATAGCTAATGAATGAATAACGAACAGTTTGGCGATTCTTGTTTGAATAGTTTATTTTCCCGAAATCGGGAATAATTATACTTAAAAATAGTTAGCATAAGCAATAAATAATTTACAAACGATAATAATCAAAATTGCTTATTCGACAACCTTGAACATAATTCATTTATTTAAGGTTCGAATTTCGTATACGCGAAACACATTGCTATTAATACACCATTAGTTTCTTAACCTGCAGTAGTAGTTCAAGGTGAGTTTTCATTTGGTTGGGCATCATGTTTCGGGTATACGGAACTCTTGTCGTTTAATGAACTTTATTTTGCCGTTGCATACTGAATGTGTTCGCATAGTGCTTATGATATACATACATAGCAATAGCTACACTTATTTTGAGGTAGCTTGCGATTAGATTCAGTATGCATTTTGATTATAATTTACATTTGAGGTTCATTTCTTCTGTTCGTGAACAAGGATCCCAAAAATCGGTTGGTGCATTTAGGCTCTAGGCTAGATTTAAGTCATTAATTAATAGCCAGTCAATTGCAATTATTAGCTTCAAAAGGCCTGTCAAAGGATAAACACCTAGCAGTATTTTTGGCGATGTCAAATATGTGGTCATTCCACAAAAGGTGGTCTGTGACACACATACCGAGGACTGAAAGCTGTTCAGTTTTCTCTATGCAAGTGCCGCTCATGGATAGCAGCATTGGGGGTGGGTTCCGTTTTAACGACAGGAGACAGCATTGAGTTTTAGAAGCATTAAATTCTACACGATTTTTTATTCCCCAATGGACAATGCTGTCGAGATCAGAATTTAGTGAGCTTATCATACGCTGCCGTTCAAGTTCCACATCCGAAGGACATGGATGAGAATCTGTAAGCGAATATGAGAAGCTGAGGGTACTGTCATCAGCGAAACAATTTAATGGATTAGAAGTTTCAGATAAAAGATCTTTTATGAATATTAGGAAGAGGGTCGGAGACAAAACGGAGCCCTGGGGCACACCAGCATTTATTTTGTGGATTTCAGATTTAAAACCGTCCAATACAACTTGTATTGAGCGGTCCGAAAGGTAATTTCTAATCCAACGAAGAAGAGATTCATCGATACCAAATGCACGCATTTTCGATAAGAGAGCTTGATGCCAAACTCTATCAAATGCTTTTGAAATATCAAGCGCAATAATCTTACTTTCTCCAAAACGATGTAAAGATTTGTGCCACTGTTCGGTGAGATATACCATCAGATCACCAGTGGACCTTTTGCTACGAAAGCCGTACTGCCGGTCATTAAGAAGCATTCGTTCTTCGAGATATTTCTTTAGCTGAAAATTAATCAGCGTTTCCATGACCTTGGAAAGAAGGGACGTAAGCGCAATTGGTCGATAGTTGGAGGGGGAAGAAGACACGCCTTTTTTGGGGACAGGCTGGACAAATGCTGTTTTCCATCCACTCGGAAAGAGACCAGTAGAGTAGGACAGATGGAAAAGCTTACGCAGTGGTTTTGCCAGCGTTGAAGAACACCTCTTCAGAACAATGGGAGGGATACTATCCGGGCCAGCGGATTTGTGTACATCGAGATCTTTTAGAACTCGAGCAACTGCACGCGTGCGAAAGATGATTTGTCCCATAAAATCATTTACGCTCTCCATTACGCTTCCATTTTCGAATTATAACGACCTATGTATATGAAAGTATTTTTGATTAATCTACATGCGTCTCTAATCGGACCTGTTAATCTTCTCCTTATTCCCAGTAATGGAACAGACGCGTTTATGGGGAATACTCCTATAGCACTGTTTTTGAATTATTGTAATAATGTTCTTTGGAGTAACTGAATTAACTCCAAAATGGTACAATAGGAGTGCAAAAATATCCCCTTTACTCCCTTAGTTATTATATGATTGGGATAAAGAATTATAAAAAGCTTTTCTGGATGAGTATAAGAGTAAAATAGTTAGTTGGGTAAGTAACCAAAACTAAATTTTAAATATGATATTCGTGATTTAACTGAAAGTCAAAAACTGATATACATTGATTTTTTTTAAATTAAAGACGCAGGTGTATTTTACATTAATGGCAAATTTAAAAAAAAAATTAAAAGTGATTAGAAAGAAGGCCCTTGAAAAATATTAATTTTATTCAAAAAAAAAACTAGGTCCGGCCCTGGTTGTGGAGTTTGAGTTTTTTAGTGATAGATACATATTATACATAGTACCTTCATTACATCATATCTTGATTATCTTATAGGTACCTATGTACAACATGATATTCTGGCTTTAATTGAAACTTTTGTAAAAAGAACGGAAGTCAAGGTTAATGTAAGACCGCACTTTAAGTGTGGCCTTCTTTGTGCGTTTGTATAGCTTCATAAATTTATTTTTTTTTATTATAATTAGCTACCCTTTTTACAACAGTGGGTATGTAATAAAGTAAAAATCCTCAAGATATTATCACATAAGATAATGAAATGGAAAAAAAAAACACTTGATAGAGCTTAATTGAGGTGAAGAACTATTTGGAAGGATAGACGCAAACTGCCTATATGAGTTCACAAATAATAGGGAAAGAAAAACCTCCTGTCACTCAAGAAAGCACGAAAAACAATCACGTATGTGTAGTGTAGTGTATGTTATTATGGAATAAAAACTGGCCTCCGATAAAAACATCTGGAGCATGAAAAACGCACATGTCTGAAATTCTGGTCGTTATTCGCACGACCGCACTCAGACAGAGAGTCCATAATTGAAAAAATTCCTTTTTTTCTTTGTTATCACAGTTAAAGCTTTGTTGCAATCACGACTGGCAGCTGTCTTATGTACATTAATATCCACGTTTATAGAGAGCAGGGGAAATCATATATAAAGGTTGGTATATGTCCAACAGATGGTCAAATTGAGAAGTCCAATACCATATTCTGAATCGCCCGTGTGGAACAATATTTCTGGACATTTGGTCACGTATATTTTATTTTTTTTTTCTTTGATTAAATTGCTAGATATTCTCTTACGCCATTATTTTAAAGGATATATTGATTGGGTTTTTATTCCTTGAGAGACTAGGTCTCTGAGCACTAGATTTGCTGATAATGCATTTTTGATTTCATTTATTTAGTATAATAATAGTGTGTATACCGCAGTAAGATAACTTATTTAAAAGCAGTTCTTTCCTATGCAGGACCGGCCTATAAACCATCCCAGCGCCCCGTGTGAAATATTTTTTTAGCGCCATTTCTATCAGGTGTTGTATTTATTTTTTTATTTTAACTTGTTTAAAACATTGGCCCTAAGTTATAAACGAAAAGACAGTCGAATCTAGCTTACATTCGAATTTTTTTGTATGGGATAAACTCGACTTTAGGCTAGATACGACTCTAAATTTGTATATTACTTGGGGCCATTGTTTTTTTTTTTACCAAATTGTTGATTTTTATGTACTCACATAATACTTTCGTAACTTAACTAGGTTTTTAAGAGGAAGCTTACAATATACGTACACTCGCGTTATTTATGTATTTCTTTTCAAATAATAATTCTTGTCGTGCGTTTTATTTAACTTTTATTCTTAAGCACGCAACAATTTATTCGATATCTATTTAAGCTCAATAATATTTTGAACACGACTTTTTGGGCGTTTTAATAAATTTGAAATCATATCTCTCTTTACTGAACCCAAAAGCCGAAACAATTATTTTGTATGTCCGCGCATAACTCATAAAGTATTTAACTTATTTACGTAAAACAAATTTTATAATATTCTTTATATTTACTAGAGTGACAGGCTATGTTTTGTTTCTTAATTTAATTAATTTATCAGAATGTTATTGTTTTTTTAAATTTTTTGTCACATATTTTCTAAGAGTTTGACCCAAATATTCACTTATAATCTCAAACTGGTTTGATATTTTTAAAAAATAAGAATACTTTGATAAATTCAACATTCTTACGAAAATTCTTAGCCCTATATGTTTTCTCAATTATACATACAAGTTGAGGAATAAATATATATACATTTGAAAGCTATCAACTTTTCTAAATTATTTCTATCCAGAAATTCTATTCAAAGGCAAACAAGTTTTTTTGGGTGGATATTTTAAAGGGGAATAAATGCTAGATCTAGAATTAAAAATGCCGTTATGAGAACACTGCTTACACAGTGAAGGAAATACAACAAAAAATTTAAAAAATTATTAAAAGCAATTGCGACAAAACTAAAGCACCTAATTAAATTCTGTAGTTGTTTTCTAATATTATGTTATGAAGCCACTATTTTTGATAACTGGTGCTTGAAAACTACCAGGCATTGACTCAATCAAGTTCTTTATGATTTCCTGGGGGATACTTCCAAGCAAATTCTGTTAGAACAACAAGAAAATTCTTGTTTTTGCAGCTATCACGTTAAAACTGGCGATCTTCAATCAACAATAGGTTTTTGTTATGGGGATAAAGCCAGGCGACTGTGCCGGCCACTTCAAAACGTTGATTTTATTTTCCAAAAACCAATTTTGCACAAATTTAGAGGAAGGGCATTTCTACTTCTGCGTGTGGCAGCATGATGTTTTGAAGGACGTCATCATACACAAAACGAATCCATTATACCATCTATTCTATGAGTTGGGCCGATTCTTTGACTAGAAAAACATCCCCAGGCCAAAACATTTCCTCCTCCGTGGTTTATTGAGCCTTTGTGAAACGTTGGCTTAGCACTTTGCCTTTCGGTCAGCGGACTTGCTTCATTCCATCGGACCCATAGACTGGACCGTTGCCAAATGGAAAGCAGTGTTATTTTCGGACGAATCCAGAAGTTAAATCTGCAATATTCTGATGGAATGATGCAAAAGGCTGATCCCACGTTTCACAAAGGCTCAATAAAACACGGAGAAGGAAATGTTTTGGCCTGGGGATGTTTTTCTAGTCAAAGAATCAGCCCAAAGGATAGAAGTATTGAGCAAGTGTTAATTATTATTAATATAAAAGCTTAACTACATATTCACGTACTTCTAAATATCTATGCTAAAGACACCTACATGTAAGAAAATATTAGAAAAATTTTGTATGGTTTGCTATCTCGCCCCCAACTATCAACTGTCAAAGCAAAAGGTGTGATTTTTCGGATTTTTGACATTTCACCGCCATCACTGTCAAGTGCGATTTTTTGGATTTCTACTGGACTTAGAGTGCAAAATCCACCTCCTAAATCGATTGGCGCTCTCAGATCTTGACATTTTGACACCTGTCAAATTGAAAAGTGAAATTTCTTATTTTCTGTTGGTCCTAAAGTGCTGGCCGAGACATAAGGTAATAACACCCTCCTTAATCCATTGGTGCCCTTAGATTTTGACATTTCGACACACGACCTGCAACGCACAGAAGAGAGGAGCTGTAATACGGCAGTTTTTGCTCCTACAGAATTGCTGTTTCCATTTTTGTTATCATTGTGAATGATTTACTCCACGGAGCGAATGTTTCTCACTGATTTGGGAGATTGTGAAAGTATTCGCCGTGTTGATTTCAACCTAACTAAATTTTCAACGACCATGTTAATCAAACATGACTGGTTAAGGTTTTACCTTCCACCACAATCCTATCAACAACCAGCGCATTTTTACTTACATGAGAATTATATCATGACATTCATTAGCCTTTCCTTTCATCACTACTTATTATATTTTCCAACATTCTTACATTCACTTACACATTCAACAAAAACCAGGCAAAAAACTCATACGCACTTGAAACGTCAAATCTCATAGCTAAGCTTTGTACAACGCTCATGTCTTGTTCAAAAAGTTATATTATTCGCCATGTAGGTCGCTGCATGTGTACATAGATTTTTTGGACTCCGTTTGGTTTTTTCTGGACATGTTCATAATCCTGCCATCTTTTTAATCGTATCAGTCTTCAAAATTGTATGGTTGTCTACTAATGTTTTGTGTGTATTTAAATAGTGAGACAATGACCTTTCCAAAGACATCTAAATTTTGATATTCTGATAAGTACTTTCCGATTTATAGCCAATTTTATGCCGATAAATTGACAATTTTAAATTTTTTTCTGGATTTTATCTGTAAAAAAATATTTCTAATGTAAAATTTTAATATTTGAAATTATTTTGTGAAGCTTGTGAGCAACGCACAGTTATGTTTTGTGTATCAAAATTTTTATTAGATATTCAAGATTTATAATTTTTTAATTCGAAAATATTTGATGGGAGTGGTGAAAACATAAAAATAAAATTCGTTGAAAAAGCATGATCCATTTAGCATTTTTTTTGGAAAGTAAATCAATAAAACTAATTTTAGAGTGGATTTTGTGGAAATAATAACTTAACTTTTAGAAGGGGATTAGAGCAATTGGTGTGTTGGTTTTTTTTTTCAAACTTTATCAATTTTTTATTAACTTTTGCACTTAAAGTACCAAAAATAGAATCAATTTAATCACATTTTTAGTATGAATTTTTTTAGGATTTTGTAAAATTTTAACACAAAAATTTAGATTATAAATTTCTACCGTAGTCTATATATCATTTGTTAGTATCATTTGTTATGAACTTTCAGGCATTACTAAAGTTTGAAGCCTCTAAATTTGGCTAAATGGAGCTTTATTGTGATTTATCTTATTAAATTGCCCCTACTTTTTTCCCTTTAGATTTACAAATATAAAATTACTAACATATTTGTAGAAAAATGTAACACCTATAATTTTGTGTCATTAGTTTTTCAAAATTAATACATTTTTCATTAACTTTTAACAATTTTCTAAGTAAATACACTCAAAAGGTATGAATTTTTTGCATTATGGCAAATTCTTTCTATTTTAAAAATTTATTTTGTCATGAAAGTAAATAATTTTATATTTTTATAATTTTCTATGCCTTATAATTTTTCATTTGATAACTCATTTATAAATATCAAAAAAGTATTCCCCATGTTATGGCCGTGTACAGGTATTTTATGTGTATTTTAGCAAAAAGAAACAATTTGATCGACCAATAGACTGGATTTATGCAAAATTTTTCTTTCAATTATATTTAAAATTCCATAATTATTATAAAATTCAAATTTCGATAATCAGTTATATAAAAAGTTATAATATTCACTATTTAATCAAAATAATGCTACTTAATCTGTTTAACCGTATAAGTCTTTAAAGTTATATAGCTGTCTATAAATATTTTATATAAATTTAAATAATGAGACAATGATCTTTCTATAGACATCTAAATTTTGAAATTCAGATAAGCACTTTCCGATTTATAGCCAATTTTAAGCAGATAAATTGACAATTTTAAATTTTTTCTGGATTTTATCTGTAAAAAATATTTCTAATGTAAAACTTTAATATTTGAAATTATTTTGGAAGCAACGCACAGTTATGTTTTATGTATCGAAATTTTTATTAGATTTTCAAGATTTATATTTTTTATATTTAAAAATATTTTATGGCCGTGGTGAAAATATACAAATAAAATTCATTGAAAAAGCATGACCAATTTTGCATTTTTTTTATGGTAAATAAATCAATAAAGCTAATTCTGGAGTGGCTTTTGTTGAAATGACCACTTAATATTTATTAGCAATATTTTAAAAGAGGATAAGAGCAATTGGTGTGTTCGTTTTGTTTTTCAAAATTTTACCAATTTTTCATTAACTTTTGCGTTTAAAGTACCAAAAATCGAATTGATTTTTCACTAAATCACATTTTTAGTATGAATTTTTTTAAGATTTAGCAAAAAATTTTAACACAGAAATTTAAATTATAAATTTTTACTTTAAATTCATGTATCATTGGCTATGAACTATTAAGTATTACTTAAGTTTGAAGCCTCTTAATTTGGCTAAATAGAGCTTTTTTGTGATTAATTTTATTAAATTGCCCGTACTTTTTTCCCGTTAGAATCACAAAAACAAAATTATCACATGTTTGTAGAAGAAGGTTACACCTATAAATGTGCATTCTTTATTTTTTTAAATATATAAATTTTTGATTAATTTTTGAATTTAAAGTACGAAAAAATAAGTTGATTTTTCATTAAAACACATTTTTAGTACACATTTGTTAATATTTTGCAATAATTTTTACACACAAATTTAAGTTATAAATTTCTTTCTAAATTTCTATATCATTTATTATGAAATATTAAGGTTTGCTCAATTTTGAAACCTCTAAATTTGAATAAACGTAGCTTTTTTTGTGATGTATTTAATAAATTACCCCTACTTTTTTTCCTGTTAGATTTAGAAATACAAAATTATTCACTTATTTATAGAAGAAGGTTACATCTATAAACGTGCATCATTAGTTTTTTGAAATTAAAAAAAAATTCATCAAGTTTTGAATTTAATATATGTAATATAAATTTGACGGGTCATTTACACACCCTTTTAGTATGAAATTTTTCACCCCCCCCCCCCCTCAAATAATTTGTATACACAAATTCAGCCACATCTCATAGCTAAATTCTGCGATCAAAACTTAAATAATCGTCCGACTAGAAATAATGTTATGATTTTTTATATTAAAAGAACTCCAATTAGAAATTCAATTGAGGTAACGGTGCTCTCCACTGGTTGACGATTGTTGACAATGAACAAAGCGGAGCATTTCATTCGATTTTTTATGAATTCGATTTTATTCGATTTTTTATGAATTTTAAAAAATCAATTGTAACGCTAATATATAAGGTAGATTAAAAAATGAGGTATCAGATTAATGGCTATTCTTTTGAGATTAAATATAAGAAAAAACTAAATCAATCCATGCACAGACCCACATGTTATTAAGTAATATATGTGAACAATATAATACTTTCAATGTCTCAGCTCAACGGTACAAAAGGAATATAGTTTTCTTTATACAAGTTCCTAGGACATATAGCTATAATTCATTAGTACATTGCAAACCTCTAAAAATCGGGTGGCACAACGGCTCATGAAGAACCAGGGCCTAGTGACTAACAACTCGCAACCATTCCTTTGTGCGCCTTTCGACAGAAATGGAAGGGACCTACAATTTTATGCCGAATCCGAACGGCTAGATGAGAAACACTTATTCGTGACAAGTGATACTCTTGGAGAATTTGTCAATTCCTCGCAAGAGGCAGTAGCCCTGGAAAAAAAACTTTTTAGTTTTTGGGTTTTTTGCAAACCTCTACGAGTGTTTATTAAAAAGATATTAAAAAAAAAAAACAAATTTCATACAGGCAACATTATTTTATTATTGTTAAAGATTTATAAAAAAATTAAAATTTTTTTTTTTCAGAAACTATCTATCGGATAGTAGGGAGATAGACATTTTTGATGCCATAAAAAGAAGCTAGTATTTTGATTGTTTTGTTGTTAGTTTGAACAACCATACAGCCAGACTGACAAGAAAACAAAAAAAGAGTTTTATATATTAGTTAAGATTATCGAATGAATTTTGAGTTCAATATTTAAAACCCATGTTAAGTGAGTGTTTAATACAATAATTTTAAAATTGTTCACTATGGCGTATGCGTACTTTTTTTTGTATGTAAAGAGAAAAATATTTTTTCAACAGTGATTTGAGATTTGGATATCCCTGGAAGGAATGGGTTTGTAATTTAAAATGGCTGTATGGTGATTTGAAGATTGAAGGGAGAATGTACGAAGACAAACTAGGGCTTTAATGAGTTTGCGACTTTTATTCCTTACGCCACCACCGCATTGTTTAAGCCAGGAAATCTTTTTTTTTTTTTGAGCACAGGCACAAATTTGATTTCTTGTGAATATTTGTATCGTGGTATTTTTTTTAAATAACGGTTCGCCGAATAATTTTAAAAGATTTCAAAAAGAAAACATTTCAAGCTTTAAAACGCAATAATTTTATATCAAAACGACCTTCATGAAGTTAAAAACAAGTGTTTGACCCTGTTAAGACACTAGTTTGATTAAACCTTGATTGATTTTTTTGAAACAATACTAATATAGTTCAAGGCAAACTCGACCAAGTAAAATGAGAGACAACTTTCTGTTAAATTTTTTCAATAATATGTGACTTTTCTCTATTAAAAGCTAAAACGATACACACATTTAAGATCTGTTCCTTGCTGAAAGTCCCTTTTTAAAATTAACTTGAATAGCTAAGAGTAACTCTTGTTGAAGAATTGCGGTCGTGACTGGGTTTAATTAGGTATTTTTAAATGGCTTTACAAATTAATTTCTCAACGTAATTTTCTTTCGTGACTTTTAGGGAGAAATATACATAAATCTTTTCATGCACGTGTAATTTTATCCCTCAAAGGACTATTTATTTCTTCATCAAGAAGTATATGCCTAAGATTTATTGTATTTAAGTTCACCATCTCCACGCATACAAAACACTATCAGTCATAATTTTTTTGAGGACCAGATGGAGCGCTACACACACACACACAAACATACATACACTTGAATGAGAATAAACGAAAGTGCGGAGAACTGTCAAATGCGAATGAAAAACCATTTATCTTTCAAGGTCGACCGACATTATAATCCGTGTAGTGTATTATATGTATTATTTAAAAGCTACAGCTGTAAGTGCAAGTTTGGATGGATAGAAGATTTGTATGTGGTTGTGTGTTTTGTGAGTGGACAACACACACTTTACCACTACCCATTGATGGCGATGGTTGTGGATGGTCTTCGGTTTGGCTGTCCTGGTTCAGAGCTATACCAGATTGTTGACAGGATAATTTTTCTCTAATGACTTGGAAATTTATTTTGCAATTTGAGTTGGCCAAGGTCTTTGGTTTTGGATTTTGTTTTTGTATTTTTTTTTTTGTTGTTATTGTTTTTGTTATGGAAGATTAGTTGGCAAGGCAACGTGCAATTTAGCTGGATCTCTTAATAAAATCTATATTAAACGTCCGTTTGGAGGGCAAGCAAGATAGGGACAAAGAATAATGACGCTATATTTGGGAGGTTTTATTTTTAAAGGAACAAGGTTAATTTCAGTCAAGCTTATAACAGCGTTTTAGAAGCAGTCTCCAGGACGTCCGTAACAGAAGAGGTGCTGACATGGGAATGGCCCGGGACCACCATCTGATGGTTGCTACCGTAAGATTGCGTACAGCTGCAGTTCGGAGATCCCAAGGAAACACTCGAATGCCCAAGTTTAATACAGATAGACTAAAGGATCCTGCAGTGCGCCAACAACTAGGGGACCACCTTTCACAAGGATTGAACGCAATCAGCAGCACGGAAACCACATCCATCGAAAATCATTGGTGTGCTGTGAAAAATGTGTTCATATCCGGTGCTGAAAGTATAGTCGGCCGGGCGCAAGGAAGAAATAGTGCTTGGCTTTCCGACGAAACTTGGGCAAGGATCGAAGAAAGGAAACACCTTAAAGCTCGCATCGCAGCTACCCCAGCAGCAGGGAGAAACGAGCTTGAGTCTACGTACCGCATGAAGATGAGGGAAGTTCACCGTAGTGTGCGACGTGATAAGCGTAACTACATCAACGCACTGGCTACAGAAGCAGAAGAAGCCGCTAGTAGGTGTGACAGTAGGACCGTCTACAGAATTACCAAAGAGCTCACTGGTGTCCAGAGCTCTAAACAACACCTGGTTAAAGACACAAACGGATCCCTGCTAATTTCGGATGAGGATCAGCTCATAAGGTGGAGGGAACACTTTTCTGCGGTTTTAAACCGCGTTTTCGCAAGTGAAGTGAACCCTATTCCCACTGAGCTACCCGAAGTAACAATTTCCCGAATACGCACCGTACACCCCAGTAAAGAAGAAATTATCACCGCCATCAAAGCACTGAAGAACAACAAAGCGGTTGGACTTGACGGTATTCCTGCAGAGCTCTTAGGAGCAGCCCCAACGACATCGAGCGAGCTACTGCACCCACTTATTAAGAGAGCCTGGGAAGCAGAGAGCTTTCCTGAAGAGTGGAAAAAAGGAATGATTGTCAAGCTCCCAAAGAAAGGAGACCTCACACAGTGCGAAAACTGGAGAGGAATATGCGTTCTGCCTGCAGTAGCCAAGATAATAGCAAGGATAATATTGGACCGAATTAAAGACCACCTCGAAGACACACTCGACGCCGAACAAGCAGGTTTCCGCACTGGATCTTCCTGTGTTGATCACATCAACACCTTGAGGATCATCATCGAACAGTGCGTTGAATATCGATCACCACTTCACCTGCTGTTCATCGATTTTGAAAAGGCGTTCGACAGTGTCAATAGAGAATTTATTTGGCTTGCTTTGCACAGGAGGGGCATCCCAGAAAATTGATTGCTATTATCAAGGCTACATATGATGGATCCAGGTGTCACGTTTTGCACAAAGGTAGGCTGTCAGAGGAGTTTGAAATCCAAAGTGGAGTTAGGCAAGGCTGTATACTGTCACCAATACTGTTCCTGTTGGTGATAAGTGACGTACTGCACGCAGCTTTGTCAAATGGAAATGGAGGAATTCAGTGGACTCTGCAATCTCACCTCAAACATCTGGACTACGCGGACGACGTATGCTTACTCTCTCATAGGATCATGGATCTCCATCAAATGACAACAAGGGTGGAGAGAGAAGCAGAAATCGTAGGGCTTAAGATCAACTCGGCAAAAACTAAAAGGATCAGCCTTGGAACTTCCTCATCAATCCAAGTAAATATTTCTGGACAACCGGTAGAGATGGTAGAGGATTTCCAATATCTTGGGAGTATTATCTCTACGGGTGGCGGAACTGAACTGGACGTAAACAGCCGAATCAGAAAAGCAAAGGCTGCGTTCGGAATGCTGTCCAAAATATGGAGAAACAACTCTTTTAGCTTAAAGACCAAGCTACGACTGTTCCGCTCCAATGTTGAATCCGTTCTGCTTTACGGCTGCAGCACTTGGAAAGTCACTGAAATTGTCACTAGGAAGCTGCAAACCTTCGTTAATAGATGTCTACGAAACATCTTGAGGATTTTCTGGCCCAACCGTATCTCCAATGCCGAACTTCATGCGAGAACGGGTCAGGAGCCCATAGACTCCATTATACGAAGAAGAAAGTGGCAGTGGATTGGCCATACGCTTCGAAAAGGCGATCGGTGCATTGCATCTCAAGCAATGCAGTGGAACCCGCTCACACAGGAGGGAAGACAAGTGGGCCGGCCTAGAAGTACATGGCGAAGAACGGTCGAACAGGAATCGGCACGACTGGGGAAAAGTTGGAGAGAGCTGAAATATATTTCAAGAAATCGTACACGATGGCGCGTAGGTGTAGTGGAGGCCCTATGTCCCGTAAGGGAAACATCACGGACGTAATAGGTCCGAGGACCTAAGTAAGTAAGTTATAACATATTTCTTCCTTTTTTTGATAGAATAAAGGTCAGTCGGAGTCAATGGGATGGATGATGGAGAAGTTATAAATTATTTACTTGGCTTGTGGGGTTTTGTGTGGAAGGTGTAGTCTATGAAACGTAGTGTGAGACGTAGTGATCAATAATTCTTTTTCCATTTCACAAGTAAATTCACTTAAAAAGGAGTTTCGCCCAATGTGTACGGTACCTAGATACTTACAAATTACTAAAATTAATAAAAAAAACAGTCAACATTTAATACTGCCACAAGAAAAGAATCGGTGAGAAAAACTTGAAAACAAAATTTGAAATTGTATCCAAACCAACTCGTCTTTTGTTTCAAAAATAACTCATTAATCTTTTCAATTAAAATTAATATTGTTTAAAACAAAAAAGCAAAATAAAATAGAAATTGAAAAAAAAAAAGTTTCTCATTTACCATCAGCTTTGCTTTTGGGCAAACAACGAAAGCAATGAAGCATCCAGATGATAGGATAATAATTATTTATGTGCGAATAACTTTAAAGTCGGTGCAGAAGCTGAAGTTTCAAAAACACGATGCATGTGTAAGAAAAGAACGATGCTAACGGCAACGACGATGACGATGATGTTGAAGTTAAGTTAAGAAATATTCTTCATTTCACTTGCGGCAACTAATTAATCTGAGATGCCGAAGTTGCATTCCACTTGGGTTGACTTTGTTTTGCCAACGCAACCCCTTTGCATAGAAAGTCGAAGCTAGAGCCAAAGTTAATTATTCGAATGGCTGTGCATACATGTTATGCATAGCTAGAACGACAATGTTACATTGCTAATGGAATTACCATATTTCGGCTTCTTCAAAAGTTCCAATTTCCATCTGTGTGTGTGTGCTTTCTCCATCCTTCATAATGATATAGTCAAAATGAGAAGTATTGTTTCTGACATACGGTATATTAATGAGTTCCTCTGGAAATTAGTGTAGGTATCTGATACCATAAGTTTCGGATTTCATATTTTTAGGGGCTGATGATTACCAAGAGATTTTATTTTCAATAAGTTTGTTAGTTAAGAGATGTTTCTCAATCGTAAGTTAAAATAATATAGCCCAGTCAATCGCACAAGAAAGCCCTGTATTCTTACGCTGTTAGTCTTTAAGATTATTAATTTGTACATTTATGTTAACCTATAATAAAATAATAATAACTAGTACCTGCAAAATATAGTACACCACCATGAACGTCCTCATTGCATGCCCAAAGCATACTGATCATTCATGATAATCGTTTTTACTCTGGCTGTGTGAGCTAAAAATCGCGTCGTTGTTGTTTTTTTTTTTCCTTTTTTCTTTGGACTTGCTTACCACTGCACTCGCACCGACGTCTATTGGAAGGTTGGAATATTGAATTCGCTGCACAAACGAAAAGTGATGGTGGCGGGGTGAGTTTCCAAGCGCGGTCAGGGGGTGTAGAAGCGAAAAACTATATAAACAATAATTTAACTGCCTTAACGGTTAAATATAAACAAAATATGTTGCCATAAAGACATTCAAATAGGTGTGGGTAGAAATCACCTTTACGTGTTAATATAATGATAATAATAAATGCAAAAAATAGTGCTCTCTGAATTAATTTTGAATGTGGTAGGGGATACCCCTAGGTATAATATACCCAAAGTCCCCAGTCCAGGGCCACGAGCTTAACTCAGGAGGGGGGGTTAAAGGTTCCCTTTTTTATATTTTCTCTTATATTGACACAACCAAGCATGTTAGCGGAAAAGTCTATTCTACATAGTTAAAGTTGTTAGCTACGAGAGCAAGTTCGTGCAAACCAGTCGTGCCCTTTTTTTACACAATACATGTACACACAATTTTAATTCATTTTTGACATTACATTATTAAATCAATAACATACATCGTCAATAATTCAATATATTCTAGCTGTTAACTTCAAGAGCAAGTTCGTGCGATTCAGTCGTGCATTAAAACAATTTTGTTAAAAGCACTCTTATCATTTTAAAAAGTTGTTCCTACATTTATGTCAAAATCTTCATCAAGGTTGTAGCAAAATCTTGAACTATTTATAGGAGTTGGTACGTGTAACCCGAAATATGCATTTCATCTTTCATGTTTATATAGTTTATTGACGGTAAAATCAAAATTATAACAGAATTTACCAATCAAATAATCACAATCAAAACTTGATAGCCAAGTTATTGCAGATACTAATCACTAACAGACAGGAGCCAATTTATTTACTGACTTCAAAATAGTCAAAGTCAGCATCACTATTATACATCAGCAACGCAAATTATTATTCTTATGTTTTCAAGCTAGGATTTCCCAAATTCAATTCAAAAATCTATGTTAAATCCTTTTATTCATTCAATGGTTATCTCTATTGTCTTCATTACTTTATCACCAATAAAACATAAACTTTTGATGAACGAACTTTATGTTACAATCATTGATAAATAGCACTTTAATTAATTAAATTAAAATTACAAAGTTAAAATGAAAATGAAGAAGGTGCCTTGAAGAAATGAAGAAGGTACCTTCCTCCTACGCAAACTTTATTGTGCCTTGGGAAGTTTGATTAAAATTTATTATTTTGAAAGCTTTCTTGCACACAAAATCATTGAGAAATGATGACAAAAGAAGAAAGACCTACCTTAACTTAACTACAACCACAAGTCCAGTTGTTTTTACAACAAGGAAAATATTTATGACTATGGGTTGGTTAGTTTTTCTTCTTATTCTTTGAAAGAATGAAAATGATTTTATTTGATTTTAATTTTTAAAGAAAATCGTTAGAATTAACTTGGAAAATGATGGTGGAAAACATTATGCAAAAGATTCACCTTACTTGTTTGTCTTAACTTTAATAAAATATGTTCTTTGTAAAACTTTCTATAAACTAAAGACGTACAAAAGACATTTTTACTTGCGATAGATGGCAGACTATGAATTTGTAAGAAAATTAAAGTCGATATTATAATGTTGATATTTCATAGACAGAATCTAATTACAAAAAAAAGAATGTCAATAGAAATGTTATATATTTTAAATACAGAAAACACAGTAAATAGATGCTCAGATTGTGAAAGATTAAGTTATATTTGTGGTCAATTTTTTACAAGAGTATGAAATAGTTTTTAATCAGATTTTCAATCATATAATGTATAGATTTTCTTACATATTTAGACAGTGGCGGATCCAGGGGGGTAGCTATAGAGGCTAAAGTCCCACACAGCTAAGTACTAAAATAATTTGAAATATAGAAAGCAAAACTTTACAACGTGTAGAGTTTTATTTTCGTCTAAAATATTGTTGATGTGTGAAATTCGATGGACAAAATAACGTGGTTGGGGCTGAACAATTTACATGTTGTAATTTGTTTCTGAGGCCCAAGTCCTAAGCTAAAGCCTGAATAAAATTCGGAAAAAACAAGTGGGGGGCTATGAATAATGGACATGCTTCATGCAACGGCAATTTTCCCTAAAAACAAAACCCAGAAAACTGGAAAGAAAAAACAGTTTGGGGTTAATATGGTCTGAGAGTATTAGATCCCTGACGTTGCAGATCCCTGACGTTGCAGGTCAATCCGCCAACACTGTAGATTTGTTTCTTACCTCCGACCGTGGTAAATACACCATTAGTGTATTATCACCTCTAGGCACATCAGACCATTGTGTCATATATGCGAATTTCTTGTGCCACCAAAACACAGTTAAAGAAAAAACTCCCAAGACAACCGTTTGGCAGTACGAGAAAGCCAACTGGGACGGTCTTAATGTTTTCTTCAGGAACTTTAACTGGTCACTATGCTTCCTCGATAGTGACGTAGATTCCAGTGCAGATATGATTACAAACTTAATTCTTTGTGGAATGAGAAATTTTATCCCGAATAGGGTGAAATCTATCAAACCCAAAGAAAACTCATGGTTTGATTCGAGCTGTAAGGAGGTTATTAGGGTTAGAGAAGTAAGCTTCCGTTGTTATAAAGCCAACCCTACTGAGGAAAACCGGAAAAAATTTCAACAAGCTAGAAAGACCTGCAACGTTCATATTCGATGAACCAAATTTTCACATGATCAAAAATTACGGCAAAAAATTCTACAATGTCCAAAAGGTAGTAAAAATTTTTGGTCATTTGTAAAAAACATACGAAACACCACCTCCTCCTCGGTTCCAACGCTCGTCTTCAATAACACCCCTTTTGTCAGCTCGTTGATAAAGCCAATTTGCTTGCGGCACAGTTTGCTGTTAATTCGACGCTGCCAGAAAGTGTTATGGCTCCTCCTGTACTTGAGAGCGTAAATGATTTTATGGGACAAATCTTCTTTCGCACTCGTGCAGTTGCTAGAGTTCTAAAAGATCTCGACGTACACAAATCCGCTGGCCCGGATAGTATCCCTCCCATCGTTCTGAAGAGGTGTTCTTCAACGCTGGCAAAACCACTGCGTTAGCTTTACCATCTGTCCTACTCTACTGGTCTCTTTCCGAGTGGATGGAAAACAGCATTTGTCCAGCCTGTCCCTAAAAAAGGCCTGTCCCTCTAATTATCGACCAATTGCACTTACGTCCCTTTTTTCCAAGGTCATGGAAACGCTGATTAATTTTCAGGTCAAGAAATATCTCGAGGAACGAAAGCTTCTTAATGACCGGCAGTACGGCTTTCGCAGCAATAGGTCCACTGGTGATTTGATGGTATATCTCACCGAACAGTGGAGCAAATCTTTACATCGTTTTGGAGAAAGTAAGATTATTGCACTTGATATTTCAAAAGCGTTTGATAGAGTTTGGCATCAAGCTCTTTTATCGAAAATGCGCGCATTTGGTTTCGATGAATCTCTTCTTCATTGGATTAGAAATTACCTTTCGGACCGTTCAATACAAGTTGTATTAGACGGTTTCAAGTCTGAAATCCACAAAATAAATGCTGGTGTGCCCCAGGGCTCCGTTTTGTCTCCGACTCTCTTCCTTATTTTTATAAATGATCTTTTGTCTGAAACTTCTAATCCATTAAACTGTTTCGCTGACGACAGTACCCTCAGCTTTTCATATTCATTTACAGATTCACATCCATGTCCTTCGGATGTGAAACTTGAACGGCAGCGTATGATAAGCTCATTAAATTCTGATCTAAACAGCATCGTTCAATGGGGAATCAAAAACCGCGTAGAATTTAATGCAACTCAATGCTGTCTCCTGTCGTTAAAGCGAAACCCACTCCCAATGCCGCTATCAATGGACGGCACTTGCATCGAGGAAACCAAACAGCTCTCAGTTCTCGGTATGTGTGTCACAGACCACCTTTTGTGGAATGACCACATATTTGATGTCGCCAAAAACGCTGCTAAGTGTTTAGGTTTTCTCCGCATAAGCAAGAAATTTTTTTCCCCTTCTGATCTGGCTATGATCTACAAAGCCTTTGTTCGTCCAAAACTTGAGTACAATTCTCATGTCTGGGTAGGAGCTCCAAAAACTCACTTAAGTTTGTTGGACAGAATACAAAAGAGAGCTTTAAAAATGATAGATGAAGGATCTATAACGGAAACAATTACATCTCTCGAACACCGCCGTAATGTTTCATGTCTTTCCCTATTTTACCGTTATTTTTATAAACAGTGTTCTAGTGAAATAGCCAGTTGCATTCCTCCCCTTAAACAATTCAACCGTTATACTCGCGCTTCTAGGAATGCCCATCAGTTTACCCTCGAGCCCAACTTCGGACGTACTGTTAAGTATAGAGATTCTTTCTTTAGTCGAACCACAAGAATGTGGAATACTTTACATGGCTCTGTGTTTCCCTCTTATTACAGTATTCAAACATTCAAAACAAATGTTCATCGGTATCTCCTTTTTAACCCTTTCCTATTTCCTGAACGCTCGCACTGTGTGTAAATATTTTAAGGGTAATAATAATCCCTTTTGTGCGCGCAAAGTTAAAAAAAAAAAATTAGACAAATAACGTTGTCAGGGTTGACAACTCCCTAAGAAATAACCTTATTCCAGAGGGCTTAAGTCTAGGGACTGTCCGCCCGATGTTGGGACTTAATTTTTTTCAATTAAATACAAAAGTCAAGGAGCCAAATTCTCAAAGCGTGAGAAACTCCGAAAATTCTTGGAGGTGGGCATGAATATCATCCCTATAGACTCTAGAGCAGCGGTTCCCAAACTTTTAAAGCTTTGGAACTCTTAACGAGGTCCAAATAGATTTCGGAACCCAAACTCTTAACGATATTAAAAAATGAACAACAAAACATCACATTTCAAAAAAAAAAAAGAAAGTAAACGTCACACATGTTTCGGTTTTTTGTAATTACATATCGGTTAGCTGGATAAAAATTGCCCGGTGGGTGGGGTCGTGCATTTGGCTAAAGAATGGAAATTTTTTCTATTTTTTTTTGTTTTTAAATAAATATAAAAGACTTTTCTAATCTTTTCAGCTTTCTTTTTAAAAATGTATAATTTTATATATTTAAAATGATTGTAATAGCTTTATTAGGATAAATTAAGAAAAAAATATTATGGAAATCGAATTTGCTTTTATTTATGAATGTAACAATAAAACAAATCAAAAACTAAAATATTTACTTTTTATCAAAAATGTCATATGATGGGGAGACACTGGCATGCATTTTGAGTGAATTTGGCCACGACCAAGACAAATTATGATCAAAATTATAATAAAACTTGTCATTGTTAAAAGACTTACGAAGGTTACAATACTAATACAAGTCTCCTTATAAGGCTGCAAACGAGCAGAGAAAGATTGTTCCTTCTTATATTGTTCCAATGATATGAACACTTAAATCAACATTTCATGTATTTAAAAAATAAAACAAAAAAACTGGATAAATAAATCCTTTTTTTTAATTTAAAATTGTGACAGTCACTCGGTTTCACAAAAAAAATTATTTGTATGTTTTTACTATTTATAACCTTGGGGATCCGCGGAACACAGTTTGGGAACCGGGGCTTTAGAGTGACGTGCAAATTCATCGACACATTTATTGACCAGGAATAAAAAGTATAGGTATGCAGCGTTCACGAATATTCATTCACACTTGCAAAATTGGTCCGTGAAGGTTATTTTTTAGAGCAGCTGATTCTTATGCCCGACTTAAGACTTGAAGTTTTAATATTTAATTTTTCGATCCGCAAAATATTTTTGTCTGTGCTTTCCAGTGACAGTTTGAACAAAACAAGTACTCTACTCGTTGTTTGGCTAGTTCAGGAAAATGAGGTTTCAGTGGACTGACACTGTCAAAGCACATTATGAGCTTTTGCCAGTAAGACCACTTAAATATAATTTTTCTGAACTAGCCAATTACAAACAGTTTTTACATTTTATCAAAAATTTGAAGTTCAAAGCATACCTTCAGCTTATTTTAATATAAACACTTTCATAATGAAGGATGGTACCTGCTACCTAATAAATTATTATTAAGCCATATAAATAAACGAATTTGTAACGTGGCTAAAAATTTAAGTTATAAAATTAGTTATTCTGCCATGTTTTGCTTACCCTTGGCTTCTAGCTCCGCTTAAAAATAATTCCCATGTTTAACACATATCAATATAAAATTAGTTATTCTGCCATGTTTTGCTTACCCTTGGCTTCTAGCTCCGCTTAAAAATAATTCCCATGTTTAACACATATCAATTCTAAATTTTTATTATTGTACTTTATATTGAAAACATTTTAAGGCGCGATAGAAGTGGATATAAAGGAACAAAAACACGGCTATTATTAAAGAAGGAAAGTGATAACTTCAAAATTAGTTTTTTGTTATATAACTTCATATGTACATGCTGGATCTCCAAACTCCACGCCCCCCCCCCCCCCACAGCCAAATCCTAGATCCCATACTGTATTTAGATAACGTATTTTAAGTATGTATATGTATGTACATATATTTTTTTGTAATAGCTTTTATTGAGGTGAATATGGCTCTTATTAGGTAGACACATACATATACCCGTATTCATTAAGAAACAATAGTTAATTTAGCTCCCGTGTTAAGGAAAACTACACCATGGAATAAGAATTTTCTGGGCTCAAACTAAAGGCAATTGCTTACTGCTTCATTTGAGTCCGGAACATTAAATAACAATTATTTCTTTATGAATAAGGGTGATAGTTTATAGTTACGATTATAACTTGCTTTGGCTTTTAATATTAAAATTTTGAAATTATTCTCATGATTGAAAGTAAAATATTCAAAAATCATTAATTCTTTAAACGTCTTTTTGAAGATTTTTAGATTTTATAAAGAGAATAAAAAAACAAATTAATAGATAAAAAAACAGGGTGTCCCAAAAGTCAACGTCGAAACGAAAACGGGTGATAGGGTAGGTGGTGACAGTTCAGAGAAAAATAATAAAAAAAATTGTTGCCATGTATTTTGTGAGTTATGTGCATTTGAAAAAAAATCGAAAAAAAATCGTCAACCTGTGACATTCTTCCAAGTGCCGTGATTACAAATCTTAACTCTTCTCAACTTTTTGTTTTGAAACCTTGAATAAACCTGCTAACAAATGCATTCAAAAATTTAAACACACCTGCATCAGTTTAAAAAAAAATATCACTTTTTCAAAATGATTAAATGGGCCAAATTCAATGGACGGTAGTGTAAAAAAAAATGTACTACGAAATTTTGGCAAGTTACCTTAAAAGTTGGCGTGTTCAACTTTCATTTCAAAATGGTGAAACATTTTTGAGAATATTCCATAAATAACGGACAAAATTTCTTTTCTCAAGTAACTCGGTTTTAAGATAATTCTTTTTAATTTATTAAAAAAAACTTTGAATACACCCTAGGCTTTCTCGTGTCTAAGTTAAAGTTCGAGGGGCGATACCATTACATATAAAAATCTCAAAATTACACAACATTTAGTTGGTATAGGTATACATTTTTGGTAAGAATTTGAAATCGATATCATTGTTTTTTTTTTCAAATATTTGAGTTAAAAAACATTTGTTAGGAATTTAAAATAGTTTTTTGTCCATTTTGTTTGCTCTAAAAAAAACTGTTTATTGATTTTTTTTTTAAATTACCAGTTGTCATTATATTTAAAAAAAAAAAAAATGGGTTCGGAATCATTTTTTGTTCTTAAAATATTTGAGACGAAAATTATTTTTCAACTGTTTTTCTTAGTTTAAAAAAAAGTGTCTGTTGATTTTTTTTTAATATTTACCCATTTGGAATTGTGTAATTATGTGTTAAATAAAATTAGTCTGAAGTGAATATCTTATTCCGTTCTCGAGATATTCCAGATAAATGAGATTTTACAGCTCCTTTTTAAATTGCTGTAGTAAAAAATCGGTTTATTGAATTTGTTAGAAAACCTTTTCAGCACGTTTTGACAATATTATCTATAAAATATTATCTGTCCGTGTTCAATATCCTTATGCGTTCTCAAGATTTGGTGGACGAAAAAAGTACCCCGAACGTGCGTTCATACACACACACAGACATCTTGCTAAAAACGACGGATTCTGATTCTAGAGACCTCAAAAAATGAAGATATGTCAAAATTTTCAATTCGACAAATCGCACCAATTACAATTACTTCCAATGGGAAGTTAAAAAACCGAATCTAAGCTAGAGTCAACAACTAAAAGTAAAGATACTTAATTTTAGTTATTTTAAATGTTGAAGAAATTTTGTATATGAAAAATAATTTTTTTAAGGAAAACCACTCTGAGGGTTTTTTTTTTTTATAAATTCATTCAAACAAATCAGAAGCTTACTTTAATTTGTGCTGTAGCTATGGTTTTAGCTTTTTAAAAAGAAAATTCATAAAACCTTATACATCGAATAATTTATATTTAAAATTTATTTTAAGACTTGATTTTTTTACGAAATCATATTATTGAATCTATAACATAGATTGACAACTTTTAGCTTCGTTAAAGTTTTAAGCTACGAGAGCAAGTACGTGCGATCCAGTTGTTCATTTTATTTAAATATTTTAGAAAGACTTTGTTATTTTTTTTTTCAATTTAGCATAAAGTTATTTTTTCCAAAATTAAAAATAATGTTCGTAATGATAATAATGTTGAAAATCGCGAAAACAATTTTTTTCACGAAAACGAATCCAACAATTTTGATAATAAAATTATAAATCAACTTTTAAATTAAAATTATTATATTTTAGTAAACTGACATTAATGTATAGAATAATATAATAACAGCTTTAAAGCTACAAGGGCTTATACTAAGGACACACGTGGGGTTTACATACTATAGTACTGACGATACCACGATGGGTGGCACACATTCTTTTATAGTTTCAATTGGCAGATCTACATTTTTGATATTTGTCAACATGTTTGCTGTCAATAATTATTTATACTTACAAAATTTTTTCTGCAGAACTAAATATTTTTCTTTTGTTGTTATTCATTTTGGTATTGTTTTATTTTTTTTTTTTTCAAAGTTCTGACCTTGATATTTTGAATTCGATTTTAAAATCTATAAAACACAAACAAAAATATTGTTCCTTGTCAAAATTGTAGTTCACGTACTCGTCACTTTTGGAGAAACGCGCTAGTATCGGTAAAAGGCAACGTATACTATGGTAAAAACCCAGATTTGATATCATGCTGATACTAGTTTGCTCTCGTCGTATAAGGATAGTATAACATGACACACTTGTGGTATAAGCGAATACCATAGTATCCGTACCACTAGTGTGTCACGGGTATTAAGGCTAAAATTGGTTGTTAATTAGTGACATTTTTAATTTCGTCGTGCTATGTTTTCTATGTTTTTTTTTGGTGTTTTCATAATACGATCTCAAGTTAGCAAAACAACATTCGCAAATCCAAAAATGGAACAATTTTCTGTTAATTTGTCGTTAATTAATTGTGACAATTTTGAATTTGTCGTTCAATGTTTTCTATGTTTTTTTGTGTTGCTTTACTAACTTGATATTAATAAAGCAAAGCAGCCTCTCAGAAAATTGGTAAAAACTTTTTACAGTGAGTAATATAATAGCTTAATAATTTGCCGTAAAGTAGTAATTAGTTAGTTGTGACATTTTTAATTTTATCGTGCTATGTATTCTATGTTTTTTTGTTTGCTGTTTTGCTATTTCGATGTCAGTTTGGCAAAGAAACACCTCAAAACTGGATTAAAACTTCCTATATTTAATAGTTAATTGCTTTATAATTTGTCGTTGATTACGCTTTAATTAGTTGTAATGTTTTCAATATTGACGTGCTATGTTGTCTATGTTGTTTTTTTTTGCTGTTTTGTTATTTTCATGTCAATTTAGCATAGGTTATGTTGTCAATTAGAAAAACAGCAAAAACAAACAAAGAAAACATAGCAGGACAAAATTTAAAACATCACAACTAATTAAAGACTAATCAACGACAAATTATTATTAAGCAATTAACTATTCAATATTAGAAGTTTTAACCCCGTTTTGAGGTGTTGCTTTGCTACCTTGACATCGAATTTTGAGAACAGCAAAACAAACATAGAAAACATGGCATGACGAAATTGGAAATGTCACAATTAATTAATGACTTATGCCGTTTTCGATTGGATTTCGGAACAGTACTACTCCTTTTTTAATTCCAATCAAATTATTTTCTATTGTTCCGAGACTAATTTGGGAAATATTTATGTGTGTGGACGTAAATTGTCTGATATTTATGTATATTTTGCACGTTCAGTCGAGTAAAATTAATTTGACAAATAATCCGATGAAAGGGTCATATGTATTTGTGTGTTCTGGGTCTACTCCTTAATTAATTCCGGAACAGAAAAATACTCCGAAAACATTACTCGGAACAGCCAATCGAATTATTTTGGAGTAAGCGGAGTCAAAAAGGAAACTCCAACCGAAAACGACATTATTATCGGCAAATTGTTAAGCTATAAATAATTCACACCAAAAACACACATGACGAAATCGAAATTGTCACAACTAATTAACGACTAACTACGGGCAAATTATCTAATTAACCATTTTTCGATTCGTGAATGTTGTTTTGCTAACTTGACACTTATAATTTTAATAGCATGCAATTCAAACAAAAAATGATATGATGATTTTGAAAATTTGTGTTTAAATAATAAAAATATTCAGATTACAGGTTTTTGAGTACATAGATACCTTGTATCTTGTAATTTTTTGATTTCCTGCAATTTTGCACGAGTAATTCCTAATCCTACGCGTTCTTGAACTTTCAAAGCAAACAAATTCGTTAGCTCTCAACATGCGGTTTAAAAGTAAAAGCAGGTACACATACCAACTTTGTTACAATTTCGCAGAAACATTTTTTCCAATCACACACGCGCCTCTAAGTAGGTACGTGTATCTCGCGTGGCACAAGTTACAGATTGTACCTAAGTTTAAAAAAAAGCCTCTTAATCATATCCAATCAAATGCAGAAAATACTCCACCTGCCAGAGTCTTTGGATTCATAAAACAAATCCCTCCCAAGGTGTTCTAGGCTAAAAAGCTGTATATGGATACTACCCGACCATAGCCCGGCTGCAACATTATGGCCACATATATAAGTACCGATGGAATGGTATATTATTTTGCACTTTAATTTTTATACTTTTTTTTGTTGTGCGTAGGTTTTGCCGATCGAGTACTCCAAAGCCGTATTTGTATTAAAGTCTATCGCACTTGTCGCCATCGCATCCTTGCGTACGTCTCCATGTCGTTGTCTTCGTCGATGTCAGTATCTCAAGATATATGTACCTATACCTACTTCTTCCATAAATATATTACGAAGTCGTAACGAGATCAGAAGATTACATCGGCATTTTTTTTTTTGTTCATGAATTGGATATTAAATAAAACGAAGACGAGAATTCATAAAGACATACTCGCGTACACAAAAGGACTTGGGATTTTTCTTTCTTTTTTTTTATTTCGTTTAAGATTACGCCATGGCCATAAAGTTACATACATACGGCCCACACTCTTGCACCTATATAACATAAGTCATCATCAGAGGAACCTTTTTGAAACCTCAAGAGATGTAATGATGGCAAAGGCGAAACGAACGATGAATATGTGAAAACAAAAAAAACTATCAAGAAAAAAGTGTCGCCAAAGTTCTTCTCATTCATCGGTAATGAGAACATTAACGCAATACCTTCTTCTTGTTCTTTTTCTTCGCAATAATAATGTTCAGAGTTTAGGAGACACGAACGTGATGGGAATGACCAATATATCTAATAGCAAGTATTGGGTTTAAATGGTTTTTGTGCTCTCTAATCTTTTAACAAACTCTTATTTTATATGGTCAATAGTGTAGCATTTGAGATGAATTAAATAACTACGAAATAAAGTTGACTTTGACGAAAACTTCACGTTGTAAGTAAATGACCTCTAAGGGTTTAGTTTAAAAGGTTTGAGTATTAGCCTATTGAAACTACCTTTTTATGGAACAGTTTGGCCTTCTGCAAGAGTGTGCTGGCCCCCTTTTCTTTGAATTTGTAGATTTTGAAAAATGTTCCAGATTGTTCCCGGGTTGTTCCATATTTTTTTTTGAAGATATTCACAAATGGGGCTTTCTAAAGCCCCATTTGGCCCTAGCCAAAACACCCCTTTTTCGAAAATCTAAATTTTGGAAGTTATTCCACAATTCTGGAATGCTCATTTTCTAATTTTAAAAATTATGGTTCAAAAATAATCAGCCCCCCTTATTACGAAATTCAAACCTTTTTTATTTTTTCAGGAGTGTTTTCCAAAAAATGTTTAAGTTTTAAAATGTGTATCTTAAAAATATGATACTTGAATTTTTCTCAAAATAAGGCTCTTTAATTTCGTTACCTTTTCTTAAAATCGTTGTTTTAAATATTTGTCAATAAAAATATGTGCTGCAAAAATATTGCGTCTTTGAATAAACTATATATCAGCCTAAGAACGAATTAAAAAAAAAAAAAAAAATTTCAATTTTTTGAAACTTTAAAACAATTTACGGGCCCCCCTTTTTTAAAAATCTAAAATTAAAAACATGTTCCAAATGTAAATGCACCAATGTTAAATTTATGAAAAAATAAAATTTGAAAATTTAAACAAAACTCCAGATGGAAATTTATATAAAACCTTTTTTTTTGTTCCCCTTTTCCGAAATATAATTTGATTCCAGGTTTCGTTTCTTAAAATTGATTTTTAGCATGACAAGTTTGAAGAAAGTGCTTTGCTTTGAGATATCCAAATCTTCATATAATGATTTTGTTTCATGTTGTGATTTTTGGCTTAAAATCTTTAATTTTCTAGATTTTTAATTTTTAGCAAATGTTTAACAAATTTGAGAAAAAGAGTGAAACATATTTTTTCTTTGATTTTATTTTAACATTGAAAATGTTTATAGGCTCGTTTTGTACAAATTATGGTGTTACCAAAATGTATAAAGTACAAATGAATACAAATGAAAATTAACTTAAGCGTAGTAGGGGCATTTTGCCATTTTGGTGGTACCACAGAAGCTACCAACAAAATTAAAATGAACATCGCAGCGTATCGAATCAGCGTTGCCTCGTAGCACGGTGGCACAAAAAATTTCAATGTGGCACGTTTTTTTTATTTTCATTATTCTACCTAAACCAAATAATTAAAGTGTAAACATTCATCTAACTAAATGGGGGCAATCGACAGAACAGAAAAAACTTTCACAAGAATTTGAAAGGAAACTAAATTTAAAGGACAATGTTTTAAATAATGCATTTAAGATCATTGACCCAACGTTTTTAAAAAATCATCCAAATATACATAGTATTTTGCCTAATTTTAATATTTTGGTATCAGAATTTTCAAATTTATTAGAGTGTGAGAAAGATGTCCTTTTTACCGAAATAAGAAAAATTTTTGAGATTGGGCTGGCTGAAAATGTTTTTCTTGAAGATTCAAAAACATTTTAGGTGAAGTTGTATAAATTAAAAAATAATAATGATAAACGAATATTCATTAATATTTCAAAATTTATGCTGATATTCCTTAGTTTGCTTCACGGAAGTGCATCAGCAGCGCAAGTTTTTTCAAGGCTTAATAATATTAAAACACATAACAAAAATAGGCTTTCCTATAACACAATTAATGCTATTATGTCATATAATGAAAACCGGACAACTGTCAGAATTTTAAAACGCTAGCTAATTAATTTATTTCTCGACTGAAAAGGTAAAGTATCTTAAGTCAATTTTGATAATTTTTCAGAAGAGCAAACAAAAAAACACTTCAAAGCGGCCTCCTGAAAAATCTTTCAAGTGTAGACTTTATTGAACAAAGTATTTAGATGTCAAATTTTATGATCTTTTTTTTAAATTATTTCAAAAAGATATTTTTAATATTTCGCCCGTTATAAGGAAAATTATGACAAGATAATTTGGCTTTTCTTTAAATTGTAGTTTATATTATTCCCAAAATCTTAAGTTGAGATAAGATATTTTGTCACGTTTTTTCGAAGGACGTTTTTAATTCGTATGTCCATTTAAGATGATTTGCGTGTGCAAAAGTGGAGAAAAAGATATTTAAGATGGTATTATCAGGTTTTTATTTTTAAATCTTTCAGTCCTTAAAATAAAAAAAATTACATTTGGTTTACAGAAAAAAAATTAATTAAAAAAAGAGAAACAGTTAATAGTCGAGGTAAATTAGATTTTGGCATGTATGTAACATATAGTATCTTAGATTTTTGTGGTATTCGATCAGAAATAATATAAACAACGAGAATATGAGGTTGCTCCCGCTCAAAAAGCTAGTGCTATTTGCAGGAAAAATCGAAACGTGCAAGAAAGTGCATTATTCACTCCCTGTTTTTTGTTGCTTTCCTATTTAAGTTATACAAACATGCACCTTACGAAAAAAAAAAATTAAGACAAAATTTGTTTGTTATAAATTATCCACAAGATGACATTTAATATAAAACTTTCTGGTTCAATATAGCTTTTAACGGCCTTTAGTCCATACAAATTGGCGTTTCGTCCCGGCGTTCTCACTTGGACTCTTCAGTTGACAGTGAGGGCCTTGTCAAGACGCAATTTTTATTAAGTTCAGTCCAGCTTACATCAATTTTACAGCGAAAATCGAATGTGAACTATATCCAACCCAATTAGAATTTCTAATCAAGAATTGTTGGAAATTTTGTTACCCGTGGCCTGGCATTGTTAACATATGAGTGTTTTTTATAATACAAATTCTAGATATTACTGAAATACATCAGCCAAGTAGAAGACTTAGCATTATTTAATTGGACTTGTTGAATTATTGATTCAATAAAGCTTTTAACGGCCTTTAGTCCATAAAAATTGGCGTTTCGTCCCGGCGTTCTCACTTGGACTCTTCAGTTGACAGTGAGGGCCTTGTCAAGATGCAATTTTTATTAATTTCAGTCCAGCTTACATCAATTTTACAGCGAAAATCGAATGTGAACTATATCCAACCCAATTAGAATTTCTAATCAAGAATTGTTGGAAATTTTGTTACCCGTGGCCTGGCATTGTTAACATATGAGTGTTTTTTATAATACAAATTCTATATACTACTGAAATACATCAGCCAAGTAGAAGACTTAGCATTATTTAATTGGACTTGTTGAATTATTGATTCAATATAGCTTTTAACGGCCTTTAGTCCATAAAAATTGGCGTTTCGTCCCGGCGTTCTCACTTGGACTCTTCAGTTGACAGTGAGGGCCTTGTCAAGATGCAATTTTTATTAATTTCAGTCCAGCTTACATCAATTTTACAGCGAAAATCGAATGTGAACTATATCCAACCCAATTAGAATTTCTAATCAAGAATTGTTGGAAATTTTGTTACCCGTGGCCTGGCATTGTTAACATATGAGTGTTTTTTATAATACAAATTCTATATACTACTGAAATACATCAGCCAAGTAGAAGACTTAGCATTATTTAATTGGACTTGTTGAATTATTGATTCAATATAGCTTTTAACGGCCTTTAGTCCATAAAAATTGGCGTTTCGTCCCAGGCCACGGGTAACAAAATTTCCAACAATTCTTGATTAGAAATTCTAATTGGGTTGGATATAGTTCACATTCGATTTTCGCTGTAAAATTGATGTAAGCTGGACTGAACTTAATAAAAATTGCGTCTTGACAAGGCCCTCACTGTTAACTGAAGAGTCCAAGTGAGAACGCCGGGACGAAACGCTAATTTTTTATGGACTAAAGGCCGTTAAAAGCTATATTGAATCAATAATTCAACAAGTCCAATTAAATAATGCTAAGTCTTCTACTTGGCTGATGTATTTCAGTAGTATATAGAATTTGTATTATAAAAAACACTCATATAAAACTTTCTTGTGTTATATTTTTGTTGCTATACAGCGTTGACGTCGGAAAAAATCTGTAAAAAACAAAGTAGTTTTGAAGCGCTTAACTGACTGATAAAAAATGGTCCAATTCTACTATAAATGTGGACTCAGATACTCTAGGGAAATACAAAATGAAGTATTGAAACCCTATTCAAATCAGTCTGATAGGTTCAGAATGAGAGGTAATGTTAAATCAGTGCACCGCGAAATGTTTGCATCAATGCTGTGCTCAAAGTTAGACATTTAGGCTGGCGCAAAGTACACATACTTAATCTGCTAGATTTCGTAGCCAACCTGTTTAAAACAACACTATATGAAACACTTACTGAAACTCTAAATGAAAAAAGAACAGAATTATAAACTCATTCACTAAAAGAAAAACGTTCCCACTAAAGGAAATCCATAACCAAACTACGCTAAAAAATATCTTTTGTTCTTATTATTTGGGGAATTTGTTTAGGCTTGCAAACGATTAAATATCCTATAACTACTAAGGACGAGAAAATTTTCACTTTTTAATTCAAAAAATCATCTTATGTTGACATAAGATGATTTGCCTTTTCACACTTAGTCGGAATTTTTTAAGTATTTTATTTTATGTTTCTGTTTGCACGCGCAAAAATATCTTAAGTCAACTTAATATGATTTACGATTTCACAATAATAAAAAAGTCTTAAGCCAATATAATCTTGAGTCTATTTTAGGTTTTAAAATTAAGCAGAACACACAATCTTATGTGGACTTAAGATGTTTTACCTCGTGTAGAGATTTGTCTTTTGTTTTTGTCTATAAATAAGCAACGGAGTGAGATAGAAGGATGCCGATAAGAAAGAACTGTAGTTCTTTAGAATGGCACTGAGGTTCAACAAAAAAACGCGAAATATTTTAAGTCGACTTAAGATACTTTACCTTTTCAGTCGAGATTTAATTTGTTCATATTTTATTTCTTATTTATTTAATTTGTTATTTGTTTGTTGTATTTAATTGTACTGTCATTGAATAAAAGATTTTGTTTTGTTTTTTAAATAAGAACTTGTTTTTTTTATAAGGCACGGAAAAGGCACGTTTTTTCAGTAAATTTGGCAGGATATTTATTTTTATGGCAGCAACGCTGTATCGAATATTCGAACTGTTGCTTGGGTGATGTCGATGGGTCGTGCTTTTGCAATTTGCTTGTGCTACCAAAGAAGAAAGATGAGAATGAAAGAACGAAAAATAAACGATGACAGAAATAATGAGCTATATGTTTGTAGGACTTCTATTGGCAGATGCAGACTGCAGAGCAAAACTACAGCAGAGTATCGAATTTTCGGTTGGTTTGGTATGTTGTGTACCTGTACACGTACAGTCACAGTGCGTGTTTACAGAGTGTTGTGGGTAGGAAAGGCACAGAGAGGATAGGTACCTCAGTAGAATTTACAAAAGTTTTGAACCTATTTACTATTATGTAAATAATAATAAATTTAAAATAACTTTTTTACAAAAACAAGTAACTTTTCTACAACAGAAAAAAAATAATTTTTTTACAAACAAATTAATAACTTATTTACAAAAAAAAATAAACTTTTGTAGAAGAAAAAAAAATAACTTTTTCACAAAAAAAAAAATAGCTTTTCTACAAAAAAAATTAACTTAAAAAAAAAAAATTAACTTTTTTACAAACAAAATTATCTTATTTTAGTTTGTCAACTAAATTTTACACATATTTGCGCTCAGCCCTTACTAACGTAATATGTTCGAGGGGCGCCTTTGTAGTCCTGCAACCAACTAGTCTCCAATATTAAGACTTTAAAATACTTCATTAAGCCAGACATAAAAGATTAATTGAAAAAAAATAAAAACAATCTACAATCGCAAGAAAACTTCGAAAAAAAAACCAATATCAATTTGAGTTAATGTTCTTATACCTCCCTAATTTACTTAATACTTCAAAACTTTATACGAAAAATTGATGTGGTAAAAAGGTTGTAATTTAAGATTCTTGGTAGCATATTCTCTACATATAGCAGAGGATTAAACAGTTGTAGAATGGAAAATTTAAAATTGTATTACTTTTTGAATTATGATTAAAAAAGATGAGCATTTTGTGACACCTCATCGGACAGGTACAATCGTTCCTAACTTTTTTTTGTCTTGGATTTCAATGTAATAATCTGTTTCGTAGCTCGTATCACTAAAAACTAGCAGTAGGTACTATACAGGAGAGGCCGCTTATAGTCACAAGAAGATGAGAGCTGTGCTTGTACCCAATTCTGAAGACGGATTTTCCCAAACAAAAAAGATCAGATCTTTATGAATGAGGTGAAAAATTAAAGCAGGGATGACTTAAATTTGTATGCAAACTTAATCGAAAAATGTACAAATTCATTCTTAAAATGCGATTGAGTTAATGGTCGTTTCGATAAATTAGAGCTTATTGACTTAAACCTCCTACAATTAGGTATAAGGTAATGTGAAAAAAAAAATTGATGATTAATTTAAACGCATTAATATAAAATAAATTCGTAACTTAAAAAAACGGATCCTCCAGATTAAGGTTTAAAGATACTGCCCTTAAGATTTACACAAAAAAAAAATATTTAAAAATTCTTGAAAACTTCGAAAAAATTAAAAACAATTTGAGTTAATGTTTTTTCATCTACCTAATTTACTTAATTTTTCAGATATTATTAATTTAAATTCGTTGTTTGGCATATTCGTTACATAAACTAGAGATTACAAAGTTGGAAATCTTATACTTTTTGAATTATGGTTATTAAAGACAAGCTGTTGTGACACTCAAACGGACAGATAAAATCGTTCCTTACTTTATATTTTACTGAAGGATTTCAATCTTCTATTTCTCTTGTCAGCAATTAAGTGCTTATGTTAATCAAACATAGCTGTGCACTTATTGAAAGTGAAACAAACAACAAAAACTATTCTTATGGGAAGAATTAACTGGCTGAACACCAATAGCTGTAGGTTCATTTGTAGTTAGTACAAATGAATTGCAGGTAAACACATAATATTAAAGTTTTTAAAGTATTTAAAAAAATTATTTTCATCTTGTTTTTCCAAAAAAGTTTCTAATAGAATAATCAAAATTTTGAATATAGTTAAAAAAATCTGGTTGTAAAAGTTAACTTTTAAGACCTGTGATATTATAAGAGCAAATAGATAAATTAAAAAAATTATTAGTACTATGGCAGACGACAGATGTTTCCTATTGTGTTTCCAACCCTGTAGTTTGCAAGAGCTGACCCATAGGTGGCGTTTGCATCCGTTGAGAGAAAGAAGATGGCGCATTATAAATCGAAGCTAAGTTCACTCCCTCGCCGCCGTCAAAGAATTCAGACGATCTGTCATCGAACATCTGCGTTATAAACGTCAACTCCGTTGCATTTTTGATAGTAAGGCATCGTGAAAATTGGTAAACAAATGTATGATTGTTGATTTGGATTTTATCGCCCTTTACTATAATTTTTGCGGTGGGATTAATTTCGAGCATTTTGCTTCGAAATTCTATAAGTGTTTGTCTTTTTTTTCGGTACATAAGTGATTGTTCACGAAAGATACTAATGCCTGAATTTTTACATTGGTATGCCGTGGAAATAATTTTGTCTGCAATTTCTGACGATAGAAGTTCGAGTATGACAGTTCCGCGTTGTGCGTTGTTGTTGCGGATTTCTCGGGTTCTTTTTGTTTCAATATTGTCGCCTTCGTTTAGCTTAAGAAGCTCCTTGCAAGTCTGTAAAGCAAATTGAGTTGCATTGGTTTCTGCATTTTAATGAAGGTGAACTACAATAGAAGATTCGTTAGCCTTTCGTGATATGAATTCCAATTGATTTTCAAGAAGCTCGCATCTTTCGGACATCATAACTAATTTTTGATTAAGTTGAGTGTTAACAACTTTAAGAGAATTTATTTCACTACAAAGTTTGGCAAGATCGTCTCTTGTTGCCAATTCCTTTAGCTTTTCAGAAAGGATGCCATTGAGGATGTTCTTCAATTCGTCTGTAGACAGCTTCCCTAATTCCATCCTTAATTCTTTATTCGGTACAGAATATTTTTTTGAGCGGTTATTTGGTTCGGATGAAATCTCGGTGATATTCCGCTTGTTACGGTTATTTTTCATAAGGAGAGTTCTGTGGTGCAGCAATTGGATTTACTCGAAAATTAAATATAGATCAAACTTCGTACCTTTACCAAAAATCGATGTTTTTTTTTTGTGTTGAAGCAAAAGAATACTTAAATAAGTGTCTATATGTAAATTTTTGGAAACAATAACTAAAATTATTTAAACTTGATTAATTGGCGAGAGACTTTAAATTTTCACTTTCACTTTTGACAGTTCACCGTTTTATCAACGTACGGACTAACATATCTTGCTTCAACTTAATTTTAATTAATTTAATTTTGTTTAAGTGCAAACAATTAGCCATATTTTTGTTATATCTAGCAAATGCAAGTCACTTTCAATGTCCCCATTCTTACTCTATGAGTGAAACCATAAATTTTTTTTGTTAGAGCCGTTTTCGAGAAAACTTGATAAAACCGAAATCGTTGTATAGCAGCTACCCGTTCTAGACAAGTTAAAACAAAAATTCGCATTTCTCTTTTAGGGAATCACATTGAAACACTTCACACCAAATTTGAACCAAATACTTCCAACCGTTAAGGCTCTAGCTCGATGTACAAACATCAGGACGCACAAACAAACAGACCGACGTATGTACGTCTTGACGAAAATCACTTTTTTTGGACTTCTCCATCATTGTAATGTTAGTTTTGATTAAACTTCGATTTTTTTTTTATTTTTTGACACGAAACCAAACTTGGCCCATAGAGCAAGTAACAATGTCAGTTTCTATAATTTGTATTTACATTTCACATCCACATACATTTTTAAATTCACTTTTACTTAAAATTATGCATCACGTCACCTTGACATTGGCTCTTATACTTGAACCTGTTTGACAGTTCGATTCTCTTCTCTTTCTTAAAATCCAAAATTAAATTAAAACTTCCTCAATTTACTTCCCGCCCTTCCATCAAAATCGTACTTACACGATACGAAAATAAATTCACTTTGCTGTGACTAATTACTGTCGTGGAAATTCAAGCGCAACAACGTCACACCCACTAAAATGTAATTCTTGCTGGTCGAACGCACAGCAACAAAAAGACAACAACTACACTATTTGCCATTCCACATTGACATTTGCAGCGTGAAGTTAAGCGTGAGATTGTTTAATGCACTACGCAACTTTATAATGGAGCTTTATTACAATTTACAATTACAATTTACAATTTTTAAAGTTCATTAACTTTTTAATACACTGATGGTTTTAATATAGGAAAACCAGGAAGAGAGGAAATTGAATCAATTAAAAAAATAACTTTTTTTTGTTTATCCAATTGGTAAATGCATTGATGCGTCCAATAGGTAGGTACATTCAACAATTCTATTGACAAAATATTGTTTCAACAAATAAAACTTTTAATATTAAACATCACGAACAAACATACACTGACACTCTGCATCACTTGATTGAAGATAGATTGTTTTTTTTTAACACATCTGGTGTTGGAATTTTCAAACGAAAAATTCCTGTTAAATATAAAACGGATCGATCGATTTTTTGTTTAAACTCGATAGCCGTACCTTTCATTTTTTTCGATATTCTTTTATCTTTAGACACATTCTGCTGAACAGAAGAATTATTTTTTAATTCATTATTGTAAAATAAAATCTGTCAAATAAAAAAGACGGAAGCGAACAAAATAACAATAATTAAAAAAGAAAATGATTATTCACTTAATGGCAACCATTTTTTTTTTATTTTCTCTTCTCGAAAACGGTTCAACTGATTTTGAGCAACTTTGACGAAAAATTAAACCGAACCAAAAAAAAAAAAAAACAATCCTTTGGGATATTCTTATTTTTCTCCGAAACTGTTTTTATTTTTGATCTTAATACAATACTTTGTCTGTGTGCTTTAATTAAAACGATCTTTTTTTTAATTTAACCAAAAACCGTTTTTGTCGGTACACTGATTTGAGTTAAATTTTTTAACAACAAATTAGTTTAAGTTTTTTTTTTGAGCCAAAAACAGTTTTAGATTAAATAAAAACAAATTAAAAATTCGATATTTCAAAAACGAGTTTATGATTTTTTGAAATTTAGGTTTTAGCCTCATCATAATAAATGCTACAAAATAGAATACACATTTGTTTGGTTTCTTAAAAATGTCTTAAGCATTTTACAAATAATAACTTTAAAAAAAAACCCGCTTAGAGATTTTAAAATTTATATTTGCATAATTTATTTTTAACTTCCCATTGGAAGTTATTGGGGCATATTCATAGTCATTTTAGCTTTGGTTGAATTTTCGGGCGTTGATTCTATTTTTTTAAGGTTATCATTTCAAAATATTTGAAGCTATTTGTGTAGTATACCAAGTTAATTATCTTATAAAAATATAAAACTAACAATTTGTAATTAAAATCGGTCTGTATTCATTGAGCCAAAATTGTCTTAAACTGTAGTTCAGTTAAACCTGTGTCGATCTGCGCCCCATTGTAATTGGTGCCGCCAAAGTCCAACCCGCGCCAATTGAAAAACCCCTTAAATCCACACTTCTGGCACTATGTAGTTCCGATGATAATGATGATTTTATATATAATTTTGACAAGAACGGAGTCGGATCAGGCAAAAATACTCAAACCTCCAAACAGCCTCTTTTTGTACATATGATGAAAATTAATACATATTGCTTATTTAATAAGAAGATGAAGAAATTTAAATATTAAAATATTGAAATTACTTCTGTTTTAAGTGGAGTGAATGAATAAAATTCAATTAAAAAGTACAAGTGACCTCAACTCCAGAAATTATTGTGTTTCGCCCAAGGTATAACAGTGGGCTCTTCAGTCAGTCTGTTATAACCTACTAATTGAATTTTATTCATTCACTCCACTTAAAACAGAAGTAATTTCAATATTTTAATATTTAAATTTCTTCATCTTCTTATTATAAAAAACCTGACCACGGGTATTTATTTTCTAGGTGCACGAATTAAAACAAATTCCCCTAGAATAATAAAATTCACAGTATCTTTATGCTGTGATTTTTATAAGAGTCGGTAAACATCGACCAAAATTTGTGTCTTAGTAGGGTATAACAGACTGACTGAAGAGCCCACTGTTATACCTTGGGCGAAACACAATTATTTCTGGAGTTGAGGTCACTTGTACTTTTTAATTGAATTTTATTGCTTATTTATGTTGTTTTTTTGCGAATATTTTTTTTTTTACTTAGTATTTCCTTACACATTTTATAATGATGGTGTTTTTATACGCGTTTTTGTTTTTAACAATTACATAACAGTCAAAAATGATTTATGTTGAAAAATCTCCCATCGACGGACGTCGTATTCTTGAAATTTTATGTAGGTACTTATGGGGCACCATAATTCTTATGATATGAATGCAGGGAGTTTACAGCAATGTATGGGTATATGGCTGAAGCAATAAATGTAGTTGTAACACACTAAAAATCCAACCTACGTAGGGCCAAATCTACCAACAAAATTAAAACTCACAAGAAACAACACAACAACCAAGAGATACACATGTAAATAAAGGAGTACAAGATGTTTTTTTGCCTTCATAATAAAATGTATGAACAACCGTGTATGTATTTTTGTTCATTTTCACATCCTCGTCTCAGTTATGTTACTGCGTTTTCTTCTTCGCGTGTGGAATATTTATTTTTTGTTTTCTTTCTTGTGAACCCCCTCCCCACTATCAATCATGAGCCGCAAATAAACGGAAATGAAAAAACTGCAGACATTGCGCTTTCAACGAAAAAAAAATTGCTTCAAGGATATGCGAGTGCGAGCATTGTGTCAGAAGGAACTCAGAATGTGCACCGCAACCCTCAACGAAAAAAAAAACTTGTAATCGTATGGCAATAAAAAAAACACACACGAGACGAAAGCGGAATCGAAGAAAAACATAATAATGAAAATTTTCAAAAGGAAAATAATAAAAAAAATTCCTCACGTTCTTTCAAGCTTCATACTTCCTGTACTCCCCCACCCAAAACAGTATGTTTTTTTTTTTTTGTTCGAAACTTTGGCTCCATCCAGCAAAGGAAGAGTAAAAGTAATATGGAAATCATTTCTTCGATGGGAAGAAGCAGGTCCTGGGAAAAGAAAAGGGTCATTGAAGAGAGAAGAGTTGAAGTCGAAGGCATCAGCGACACGGCAGCAGTGGCTACAGAGCTGCACAGTGTTTGCGGACGTATCCAGCAATATTTATGAATCCATATTGTTTGTTGTTGTAGTTGAACCGTATAACGAAAGGAAACTGGTGCAATAGCACTTAAAGGGTTATTATTTCAGTATTCGAAACTCGCAGGGCCTTTAGCCAACCGCTAGACGCCATGCCACCACCATGTTATCATAAATTGTTGTTGTACTCGTAGTAGTAGCTGAAGCAAACCATTTCGAACGGATGTTAACATTAGTTTTCCTCCAGAACAAAACCACTTGAAATCTGTTCGCGTATGGATTGGATGTTTGTTAGTAATAAACTCCGAAATACTTAAATGGAAAGGTTTGTATAGTTTTATATGCGCTTCCTGTTACAGGTTGCAGCTGTGCAGTGTTTGGAAGGAGTTCCATGCTCTCTTTCTCTGGGTCTATCTAAAAGCAAACGATAGAAGTATCATGCATATTGCATTAGTCAGAACTCAGAAGCTCAAAAGGATAGGTAGAGGTACTACAAACTCGATAAGTACTTGATCCCTGCTGGAAGAGATGTATGCAATAAAACAAGGAAGCACTACAAATACTACAAATAGTACATGATATGGTATTTTTTGTATTTGTTTTTTGAAGTATTCTTTTAGAAATAGTCTGGAATCGATAAGGAGATTTTTTTGCATTTTTGTGTCAATGACTTTGACTTTAAAGTGCATTCAACTTAAGATAACTCTACAACAACAAATGTCATTGAATTCAAAAGCAAACTGAACATGAGATGGTAAGAGATATTGACGTTTCGTATGTGGCATTTAGTTCATACAAAATTATTTCCAATTGGATCTTCTTACAAATTTACCAAAAAAGTTTTATAAGTAGGTACTGAATATTTTCCATGTGGATGTTTTTTTTTTTGTTGCTGCTTCCTGAAAGTTCGCTAAAAAAAACTATTTTAATTTGCTGGATTTCAGTGCAGGGCCTTACAAGAAACATCAGTTAATTTTTTTTTTGTAAGCTCGTCTCAGTCTCGTTAAAATCGAAAATGTTCAGTCTCGTCTCGTCTCGTCTCGTCTCGGTCTCGTCTCCGAAAATTATATTTTCCGGACAACCTGTTGATTTTGGAACAAAATAATTTCGATTATAATTTGAATATGCGCAATAGATAATAAATATTTAACTGAAATTGGATTTTTTCAATTTATTAGAGTCTCTGTAAATTTCAGTCCAAATGTACAGTCTCGTGTCGTTCTCGTCTCGGTTGCTTAAAAGCCAGTCTCATCTCGAGACCGAGACTTTTCTCGTCTCGTGGCCAGCCCTAATAGAAGCAAAAACTATTTTTTTTAGTTTTTATTTGTTTTTTATATGTATATTAGTAACAAAAACAAAATAAAAGAATTAACGGTTTCATTCTAGAGAAACCAGGGGCGGACTGGAGGTCAAAGGGTCTCCCGGGACTTTTAGAAAAAGAGCCAACAATTATATATTGTTGGAATGATTTAAAAGTTTTAGTAATACCTATTCCTCCATACTAAATTTTTTAAGTTTTGATGAAGAACACTTTGTAGCGATTTTGCAGTTTTTGTCAGAGGTATTACACCTTCAATAAATTTAAAAAATATATGCCATGAGGCTCTGCCATTTTCCTTAAATCCAAACATAATAATCTTGGCAATCCAATGTAACTCAAGATACATATTAGTTTTTAAGCGAACCTTAATTGATTATTTTGGATAGGGTCCTCTTATGGCATTTCATGAAATGTTCAAGCCCTTTGTGGAGAGAGTAAAGGGCAAAATCTTTTTTTTTCCCAAGATCGCTTGGGGCCAGGTTTACTGTAGAAACCCTCAAAAGACTTATTTTATAAGAAACTTCTCCCGCCCTAATGAACAAAAATGCAGGGGCCTTTATGTTCAGTTTGCTCATCCAAGGGCCCACCACCGGGCAAAATCCGGGTTGCCCGGTGACCCAGTCCGCGCCTGAGAGAAACGGACAAACTTCAAAATTATGCCCTAAATAATCCGTATATTTTTATTCTCTCTAAAAAAAAATGATAACATTGGTAGGTGCACTGAGGCGTATTAGCCCAGGCAAAATGTACAAAAAAATGGCCAATCTGCAAAAAATCCAAGTAAAGGTTTTTAAATACAATTGTCTTTATTTTGCCATAAGAAATACTGTCGCGAAAGTCCATTACCAAATCGTGTGCGCGTCAATAGTTATTTAAGGTTAAATGTCGAAAATATCAGTTTTTCGCATACAACTCGGAAACGCTCAGATAATTTTTCGATTAAGCTTAGGGTTTAAAAGATATATGCCAAAAACCAGTTTACTTGACAGTTGACACTATTAAAGTCACAATATCTTGCGACTTATGACTCGTATGAACAAAACTTTTATATTTTTCTGAAGGGAATATTATGATGTTTAAACTAGGCGTAAGATTTTTTTTCGACAACTTGTGTTTTTAAGAGCAAAAAACTAAAAAAATAGAAATTTGAACTTTTTGTCCAACTTTTAAAAAAATTATATCTTTAAAACGGTTGTTTTTAAGAAAAAAAAATTATAATTTTTTCTTGTAGGAATTAACATAATGTACAAACTTTGCATTCAGATGTTTTCAAAAGTTTGAACCGTTTATGAGTTATACGTGAAAAACGATCATTTTCGACATTTTTCGATTTTTGAAATGTCGATATCTTCTTAACGGTGGGTCGTAAGCAAAAAAATTGGCGTAACTTTTTTTTTGAAAATGTCATAATCTACAAGATTTGTATGAAACACTTTTCGATAGCATATACCGTTTCCGAGTTTTATGCAAAAAACAGATATTTTCGACATTTAACCTTGAATAAATATTGACGCGCATACGATTTGGTAATGGAATTTCGCGACAGTATTTCTTATGGCAAAATAGAGACAATTGCGTTTAAAAACCTTCACTTGGATTCTTTTGGCAGAAAAAGTACAACTTGCCTGGGCTAGTATAGGCAATTGTCTTATTTTATTGAATTACCAACGAAATTTAATAATTTTTTTCTTTGCGCATTAAGTTCGTTTGTATCTTCTTCTAAACGAAAATATACCGACGGAAGGTGCTGTATTCCATAGAAATACAAAGGGAATGCATATTCCTTGGTAAGTGCATGATTTCAGAATGGATTCTTTGAACGATTTCTTTTAGAATTGGAAAATCCGGGAAAAAATGAATTCTATTTTTTTCTACGGCATCACTCAAAAACTCTGTCTTCTATAAATTTAAAGCAAAACCATCAAAATATATAAGTTTATGTTACTTAACTAATAAAAGCCAATACATATCTAGTACATAATTATGTATATAGCTATTGTAACAAAGCGTTACAACTCCTACACATTCCCTAATCTTATTTCAAGCGAAACCATGCAACCCCTACATATACCCTAATAGTGTTGTAAAAAGTCGCTTGAATAATTTATAAGTCATAATTAAGCATAATATTTAAACATTTCACTTTGTCTACCTTATAGGTCACAGTGACTATTAACCGATTTATTAATAAGACGACGTATAGAAATTGGCAAAATTGTCTTTTAATCTCGTCCAGTTGTGTGGATACCAATCTAGAGTATAGAGAATAAGAGATCCGGTTGAATACAAAGACATTTTGTAAGGTGTATTAACTGAAAGGGAGGCATGCTGCTGTAATCGGAAGCCACTCTGAACTTTTAGTAGAAATTACCTTAGATTAGGACCTTAATTGTTAGTATTTTCCTTAGGTAATCTCTTCAAGGTTCCTTTGGACAAGGTTCTCTTAGAGAGTTCCGCCCTAGACCCCTTCCTAGATGTCTCACTAGGGACAAGAAATTCCTGCGAGGATTTCTATAGAACATTCCTTAGGAAGCCTCCTCGAGGTTCCTTTGTACAAGGTTCTCCTTGTGAGTTCCGCACAGACCTTTCCTCCGATTGTGTGCGGAGGACACATATTGAATTGAAAGATTGTTATTTAAGTTAAGAAAATAAAATTCAAAAATTGTAAACAATTTTGGAAAATAAAGAATTATTCATTCAGAGTCAGATTCTCCAAACCCAAGTTTTGTTGCTTCTTTGGGAAAGAACCTTTGGAAACCGCTGAACTACCTCAGCCACGAGAAAAAGCATCACACTATAAGTATATCAAGCTTTGAGGAAAAAGCGACTTCTACGTTCCTGAAATTTTTCGCAGTAAGGAGACAAAAAAAGGCAACTAAAAAGTTATATATCATTGAATACATAATCGCCTTTTGTTAAACCCGATAAAATACAATTTTTCATGTCCAACAATTCTCACTCAATGTCACGTAGATACTATTTGCCAAGTCCTATTTTAACTTGTTCTCTCTGAATTATTTATTCGGATTGTCAATCTTTTACCCAATTGTGTGACAAAACAAAAAAGCTCTAACCACAACGAACAAACAAAAACAAAACGAAAAAAAAAGAAATAACGTCACCATATTGTTGAGTCCACAAAAGGACTTCACAGTCTTAAATAAAAGATTTGCCTTGTTTCAGCTTTGGAACTGAAATCCACCCAACTCCAGGAATGTAAGGTCAAAAAGACGCCATTGCTTCAAGCGTTCCACAACACTTTTTTCTTTTTAAGTGTTTCTGTGTGTGTTGGGTCCTTTAAAAGAAGGTATGTAATGTAGGTATATATGATGGACATAAAAAACTCAGGCTTATTTTGGTGACCATTAATGTGCTGCTGCAGTTGTTCATTATTTCTTCGTCCTTCCGGTCGCCATGTTGATGGCCATGGCGTACGGCTATGGTGGTTTAAAATAAGAGGCATTCTTAAAACATTACTTTATCAACAACAACCACAGCAATGGAAGCAGTGGCGAGAGTGTAGTGGTATTGTCTGACGGTTTGGTAGATTTGCTTATTTTATGGTTAAATCGGGCCACTGGAAAATCCTTCCGCATAAATATGTTGTGTAACGTTTGTCGCCAGCCAGGGAGTCTTTCTCCTAATGGAAGACTAGACGACGACGATAGAGGAAACAAAAAACATTCAAATGAGAATCTAAAATACCCTCAAGAATCTTTCCCATCATCCTTGCTATGTTAGCATTAAATTAAGAATTCTTTTATTTTTTTAATCCAGTGGAATAATTTTCAAATTTGCAGCAAGGACAACTCTTTTGTTGACACCCACTCCAACTCAAACAACAACAATGACAACCAACCATCCAACAACCTCGAGGAAGCAATATCGCGCATGGGGAGAGTTTTGAAAATTATTTGAAATTCCATGGAACCGAAAATGTTATGCAATTTTACTGTTAAATTGAGGACGAAGAGGAAGTTTCTTCGTCGCAACCTCATATCCCCGCTCTCCCGCGATCTTATATAGCTACTCCGTGATTCATTGTTGACGATTCCTCACAAGTCACAACACTCCGACATGAAATCTGAATGGATACGTGTTGTGTTGTTGTCTGTCGTGGTTCTTTTACCGGCTTTTTTCATACAAAAACTAGGTTCTCCTCCTTTCAAGTTTGTTACTGAAAAGAGTGAAGAAATTTTCCTTAATTTGGCTAAAAACATCAAAACTCTCTATATAAACGGCTGGCGCATGGTTCCAGGTAAACTTATGGATAAGGCGGTGGCACGGCGGCACGGCGGCACGGGCGCGTCATAGCTTGACACGGTTTTTGTTTACTCAGGCATTAACATAGTTAAAATGAATCTTTCATCGTCATAGCCATAACGTCGCGTCGTCATCTAGAATCTAGATTATGTAAGGAGGGTTTTAGAAATATATTTACACCTTTGTGGTATATACCTAGTTAGTTTTCGAGGGTTGTAATGTATGGGGTTTCCTGCAAATGGTATATAATAATAGATGAATGTTAATGTGTGGAAAATAAAGAAGCCAAAAGTTAAATTTGCGATAAAATGTCTACAGAACTTAATTGAAGCTCATCGTTTTGTTCGTTGGCTTGAAAATTGAGGTGTGGTTGCATGTGTCTGATAATTATGGGAGGCCTTTATTTGGTTTTTTGAATGCCTAGGTATTTTAGATAATGGAGTCATAAAATAGAAAAAAGGAAAGCCAGGTATGGCAACGTTGCGATTAACCAGGTATATATTTTGTATTAATTTTGCTGTTAAACAGTAAAGAAATGGGTTTGAACTTTTCAAAGAAAAAAGTAAGTTTTTTTCCATTGTAAAAATTCAAGCAGAAGCACAAAAGTAACATGTTAAATCAAGGCTATTTAGAAACTGTGATGAAAAAATTTAGAGCCTCGACTCAAGATTACCCACTGAAACATACTTTTTGAAAATAAAATGTTAAGCTTAGCTGAAGTTTGGAGTTTCGAAGTCAACCTAAGTTGTATTTAGACTGTCGGATTTTGATGTCTGTCAACTGTCAAGTTAGCATTACAAATTCAAAATTTCAAAAATCTAATAATTTGATTAATTGTCGCGAATTTGTCGTAAATTTGTCGTGAAAGAAAAAAAAAAGTGTCGCACCCATTTTTTTAAATTTAACCCTGGGTAATGCTAGCTTGAAAGTTAAGTTAGCACTACCCACCCTAAGAAAAAAATCTTTAAAAAAAATTAAGGTGCCAATAATTGTCGTGAATTTGTCGTAAATTTGTCGTGAAAGAAAAATTTGTTAAAAAAAATGTTTGTACCAAAACTTTTTTCCTAGAAGATTTTTGGAAACGAAATTTATCCTAAAAATGTGAATTTCTTTTGAGAAAAAAGGGCACGACAAATTATTTGAGTGCATAACTTATTCAAAGATGTCTTACGACATTATTTGTTTGAATAAATTTCATATCGAAAAATCTTCCAGAAAAAAAATCTGTTGTGGTAGTGCCAGATGTTGTGAAAAAATGCGCTTTTAGGGCGTTTTGTCATAAAAAGGTGATTTTTTTTTAGAAAAAAGGGCATGACATGCTTTCCTCCGACCATATTTTACAGATGAGCTAGTGCATACTCCTAACCAAGTCATCTCCTGCGGCTTTGAATAGCTCGGAAGCGAGCCCGTCGGCTCTAGCGGTAGACGGAATTGTTGACCTTCATCGTCTTGGTTGAATGGTGTAATCTGCCTGACAGCGGAATTAGATTCGTCATCGCTATTATTTAGTCTACAGAAGCGATCTTTGTATGATTCAGCATCGACTGCGAATCCACTACGATGTTCCTCCCTTGCTCGTCCTTGCAGGCTTCGGTTCGGGCTCTGCTCTCAGGGAGCTTTTTTTTACTTTTTGGTAAAACTTCTGAACTTCATTCCTGTTATGACATCCCTCAATTTCCTCGATCACGCGAGAAGCCTGTGTTCCTCTCTCTATTTTTTTGCTCGTAGAGCTTGTGAGCAGCTCTGGTGCTTCTGGTGCAGCGGCGCCTTGTATGCCTGCAATGTTGCCAGTTGCCACTGGTTTTTAACACTTGATGCTGTCGACATAGGACCTCTTAAGAGGTCATTCAAGACTCGGTCAGAAAAGGACCTAGCAATCTCTTGCGATTGTAGCCGTCCGACGTCAAACTTCCTCCCAGCATTTCTTCGGTTTGGCTGTACTCGAGATATACGAAGCCGTACCTTGGCTACAACAAGGTAATGGTCCGAGTCAATGCTGGCTCCTCGTAACGTTCGGATATCCCTGATACTAGAGGAGTGTCTTGTGTTTATCACGATATGATCAATCTGGTTGACGATCGATTGATCAAAAGATTTCCAGGTCGTGGATATTGAGGTGAGGGAACTGCGTATAAGCCTAGGACAACTTTAATTTCATAGCACTGCTCGTTAGTCTTCTCCAGGAGCTCGTAGAACTCGTTTTTGGTGTCTTTATCTTTCTTCTCATGCCGGGCATGCACGCATATGAGGCTTATGTTGGCGAATTAAGCCTTGATGCGGATTGTCACGAGACGCTCGTTCAAATAGTTGAAACTCAAGACTTTTTGCCTAGGTCTGCTTCTAACGACGAATCCATATCAGTGCTGTCGGAATGGCTACTAAAGTAGCATTTCGGCTCCTTTACTGTGGAAAGGACTACTGTGCTACCCATGTCTCAAAAAGGCTCCCCAAGACCCCACATGGAAAATTGAATGAAAAACGTATTTTGCAGTTTGCAAATATTTTTAAATCCTGATTTCACACATCCCTGCTCTTATTAAAAATTTCACATCTCTGTTAAACTTCAAAATGTCATATTTTCATTTGTGGTCATATTTATTTTATGAAATTAATGTCGATTTCGATTCAACAATTTTAGATTTGGTAGTCAGACTTTAGATCAATTGTGGTATAAAGAACTCAAAACGTGATTTGATCTATGTTTGCAATTGTGTGAGTACCATTTTCTGATTTGGATGAAAATGTCACTTTAATTTGGTGTGTGTGAAATCAAGATTTGCAAAATTGATCTAAATCAAATCAGACCACCAGATTTTTTTTTTTGTTGAATCGAAATCGACATAAGGCTCTCCAAAACCAACGCGAAATCGACGCGTTACATTTTCCGACGATGGTTTTGTTGTTATTAAGCATTGTTTATTTATTATTTTTGTTATCATTGTGAATGGTTCACCCTGCAGAGCGAATGTTCCACGCCGCTTTCGCGTCGGTTTGGGAGAGCCTTTAAATGAGGCTCCCCAACTTCTAAAAACGCTCCCCAAATTTTATGAAAAGTGCTACTCCAAATAATCGCTGCTTTTGTTCGTGGTAGCAGTCGCCGTAGTAAATATCGCAGTTTTTCATCTTCCGTATGCCCGGTCCATCCCATCACACTTCTTGGATGGTGGTTATGTCTGCTTTCTGCTTTGCAGCGGTCAAGGGCCTCCGCTAATTGTTCGACTGCAGATTTCGGCATATATAGGGACAATACATTCCACGTACATATCCGAAATTCGTTGTCCTTATTTCGTTTGCTTGGTTCGTCATCATCCAAGTCCGTCCGTATCCAAGAAGCTTTACGTGGCCGGGAAGTCACCCTAACGGCACAAAACCCAACCTGGAGGACCAGATCCTTAGCATAACTTTAAGGACGGGGAGCCAGATTAACCGCTCCTTATAGGCCTAGGCTCTGAATATGTCGAAGTAGCCCGAACGCCACCGTTGATTCCATCTACTGAATTCGTCCGCTGCCGCCTAGATGAAAGGAGAAGTGCCTTAGTGGGAACTACCTCACCCCCTCTCTCGTTTGCTTTGCTGTCCCCAACAGCTTTCCACAGGGATTAAAACTCCATCTCCAGCTGAGGTACTTGACACCCGATGTTCACCACTAGGAAGTGAGAGTAGGAGTTGGTAGACAAAGGTGTGTTTTGAGAAAAACCTTTGGACGCTTGTGTCCTCTTGAATGCACATAACTACCCTTTGAACATTAACAAATTAAAAATATCAAAAACACTTTTCAATTTTTTTTTGATTGTTTTTAAAATCGAAAACAGTATTAAATAAAAAAATGCCTTTTAAGAGGAGCCATTAAAAACCATTTCTGGGGAAAAAAATAAAAATATCAACACGTAATTTAATTAAAAAGTATTTTTTTTTGTCTCTTATAACATGTCATTTTCAAGCCTAATGATTGTGTCATATAGAAAGGAACAAAGACGCGTGCATTGCTTTTTCATGTTCATTCAATTCAATAAAATTAGTGAGTACAGGTTCAAGGGGGAGGATGAAATGCAACCATTTTGTTTTTTGTTTGCATATGAGATATACCTAATTCGAAAAAGAAGCAAATTTTAGAGATAGTGCTTATCATCTTTTTTGAAGAAAAAAAATTAGCTTTTCACTTCATAAACAAATGATTGCGTATGAAACGTTGTTTGGCTTACGTGTTTTTTGTGTGCTTCAAAATTATTAGTTTAAACTCATTTTGTCGGCTTTATGGCTACACAGGGTGTTTCACCTAAGGTGTGACAAAAGGCTTGAGCAGTTAGTTTTAGTTTTTAGACATGAAACAAAATATTATGGGAATGGCGGTCTACGAGGGTAAATTTTCTAAGAAAATGACTTAAAACAAAAAACAAATTTTTTAACACTTACAACGCCATATTATACATTTTTTCTTTTTCAATAAAATGGTTTGATTACCCAAGTAAACATTTTTTGAAAAATAAATTTTTAAAATTAAGAAAAAAAAAAAATTAATTTAAAACGAATTTTATTCAAAACTTTACGTAGGTACTTAAGTGCTTATTTCGCTTTCAAAATGCAATGCTCTTATTAATTTTTAGTCAAACAGTAAAAATCACATCATAATTCTAAGACTTTTTTGTTTCAAATTAAGAAAAAAAAAAAACTGCTTCTTTTAGCCGCATTCTTCTTATTTTTATAAGAAAGCTGGTTCATTTGTTTTTCAATATTTTGAAAAGTAAAAGTTCTAAAACCATTCGGTTTTCAGTATTTGACTTAGAATTGATGGCAAAATTTAATTTTGAAATCAAAAATAGTGCCTATTAAATCTGTCATTTAAAAAGGAATTAGTTTTATATTTTTTTTTTGTCAAAATTCTGAGTTTGAAATTTAATTTTTCAAAAACTATTTGTTTTATTTAAAAATGAAATACAAAAATGGAGTTCTAGGTTAACAAAAAGGAGTAACACATGGCATTGTAAGAGTTTCTGTTTGATTTTTAATTTTGTTGTTCTTACAATTGTTTTTTACGATTTACTTTACAGAATTAATATTATTTCACACTTAACGTGAAACACCCTGTATGGTACGACTCTATGGTATGGAAAGTACACACGACGTAAAACGGAAGGGAATCTTCACTTCACACACTGAACCAAAAATCACACGAAGAATCTTCCTCGCAAAGGACCCTAGCAGACTTTCATCCGATTTTATAATGCAGATATGATTCTTCAGTTTTATTTTGGCTGTATAGATGGATGTTCTACTGTAGAAGAACACACGGACCAACGCAACGAACATCATTATTTGTTTGACATCTCAAAAACCTTGAGACTTTTTTTATACGATATCAATATGCCCTGGCCTTATAGGTTTATGTCTTGCGCCTGAAAAATATTATTCCACCCTTCTCCAATACTCATCTACATCCTTTAGCCATGGAAATTTTTCAAATTAAAATCAATTTTATTTGATCCAAATTCACCACCTTTACGAATTTACACCACATGCTGAATATAATTTCAGTCTTCCTATTCAAAAATGTGATGATATATATAAAAAAATATTTTTGACAACAACGGGAGTCGTTACCGCTGCCTTTCCCACATGCTATCATCAAAATCGAATAAGAAACTTTTCATGCACCAAACCCACGTCTTACCGCACACACCAGTTCAATAGTATTTTCATAATTTATGTAATTATAATTACCAACAACAACTCCTTCATATATTTAAATACAAAAAAAAAAACTCATCATTCTTCACGTACCTACGATATTCTACGAAAAAAAAGTTCACCAACCCCAAAGTCAACACCATACATTTTATCCCTACCTCCACTCAGAAATTATTATTTTTAATATCGATCCAACACACACATTTCGAGCGCTCTCGCTCCTCTGTTCTTTTCTATATTTTTGGCGCCACATACTTTCAGACACAAACTTATTCTCAAACTCAATCTCCGGGGCCGGAATTGGGGCGTCCATTATTTAAACACAGAACAAAGGCAAAGAAAAGTGAACATTAATTCCACCCTCTGATGGAGTTGTATTTTTATTTTTTTTTTTACATCACACAAAAACACTACTTCCAGATGACACTTAGCTGGCGCCCGGACGAAGGCTGTTCTACCGTCTCTCTCTGTGGGTGGCTCCAAAAATTCAATAGAATCTCCATTTCCCTTCGAAACTATAATAAAACATTTGAATTTAATGGCCTTTCTTTTGGCATTATTGATGCGCGTGTGGTACAAAAGACTCATCACACATTACCCATAATTTAAGCGTGTAATCAATTTAATTGGATTAATTAGTGTGCTGAATTGCTGATACAAGAATTATATATGTATATACGCAGTAAAACAAACCAAAGCAAATTAAGCTACTTCAATTTTCATTCACTCGATTGAAGTTAGATTAGTTTTTTGAAACAAAATCTCGAGTGTATACCCTTTTATATGGTAATGGAGTTTTATCCCTTTCCCTTCAAAACACAAAGTGGACATTGTAAAGTGCCATTTTCAAAAGCAGTCGTTACTTGTAAAGAAAACAAGATTTACTTTTCAGTTTATGCATGAAGACTACATAAATACACTGAAAAAAAAGGCATATAAGATTGTTGGTTTCGTGTGAAGGAAAATCAAGGTTTTTAAACAAACCTAAAATGGGTAATTCTACAAACGTGATATTCTTCATACCCTTCTTTCGTGCCTCTATCTTAAGTTAAGTTGTTTTATTCAAAGTTTACAATGTTAAGGTTATGTCGTTTTTATTTCTCGTTCTATTTTTTTTTTTATTTATTTATTTATTTATTTTTATTTCAACTACACAATGTAATGTCTAAGTTGTTTCAGATATTAACAATTCATTTAATTTACAAACTCTTAGATAACAAAAGTCCTTCAATAGATTAAAGACTCTATGGTCTTGAATATAAAATGGGGCATATTCATAGTCGTAGATAGACCCAGGTTTAACTAAACTACAGTTCAAGACAATTTTGGCTCAATGAATAAAGACCGATTTTAATTACAAATTGTTGGTTTTAGATTTTTATAAGATAATTAACTTGGTATACTACACAAATAGCTTCAAATATTTTGAAATGATAACCTTAACAAAATAGAATCAACGTCCGAAAATTCAACCAAAGCTATGTTTAACTTAGACCCAGTTCTAAAATGACTATGAATATGCCGCAATGTGTTTCATATTAGTTTCAGATTTATTGAAATAAATTATGCTAAAATATTTATTGAAGTTTCTACTCATAACATTAAGAGGTTCATTTAGACCATAATTGACTCTAGAGAATGATGTGTTGAAAAATTCTGGGCTTCTTGTTAGTCTTGGATGCGTATTAATGTTGAGGCGGCTTAGTAAATATACAAGATGAGTTGATAGAGTTCCGAGTGAATATCATTGAAGAAGATTATAAAAAGAATACTTACTTACTTACTTAGATCCTTGACCCCTCTAAGGGGCACAGGGCGTCAACTACCGCTACACGCCATCTCGTTCGGTTTCTGGAAATGTATTTTAGCTCTCCCCAACTTTTACCGAGCTTTTGTGATTCCTTGTCGACTGTTCTGCGCCAAGATTTTCTCTGGCCTCCAGGTCTTCTGCCATCTTGGATGAGTGGATCCCACTCCATTGCATGTCTTTCAATAGAGTCTGCACCACGACGTAGGGTGTGACCAATCCACTGCCACTTTCTTTTCCTAATAACGATGTCAATAGGACTTTGGCCCGTTCTCCGAAGGAGTTCTTGGTTGGAGATGGTGTTCGGCCAAAAAATCCTTAGGATGTTTCGGAGACATCTATTTTCGAAAGTTTGTAGCTTCCTTGTGACAGAGGCGGTCACTTTCCATGTACTACACCCATATAGTAGCACTGACTCTACGTTCGACCGGAACAGTCGCAGCTTGGTCTTCGTACTGTAGACGTTGCTCCTCCAAACTTTAGACAGCATGCCGAAAGCAGCTTTAGCTTTGCCGATTCGGCAGTTAACATCTTCATCCGTACCACCGCCGTCTTTTGAGACAACACTACCGAGGTACAGGAAGTTGTCCACCGCTTCAACCTGCTGTCCCGCAACGACAACTTGAGAAGAAGATTCAGAAATGTTGAGGATTTTTGTTTTCCCGGTGTTGATCCTCAAACCGACTTTGTTTGCCTCGCATTCCAGATTAGTCACCATATGGTGAAGATCCATAATGTTGTGCGAGAGCAAACAAATATCGTCAGCGTAATCAAGATGTTGCAGGAACGAAAACATCGTCCGTCGAATTCCACGCGCTTGCTCGGCTAGAGCTGCATGAAGGACATCCCCTATAACCACCAGGAAAAGTAGTGGAGATAGCAAACATCCTTGACGAACTCCGCTATGGATATCGAAGTCCTCTGATACCTTTCCGTTGTGTAAGACTTGACACGATGCACCCTCGTAGGTAGCCTTTATAACGGCGATAATCTTCTCGGGTACTCCTCTCCTACGTAAAGCTGACCAAATGAAATCTCGATTCAAACTATCGAAAGCCTTTTCGAAGTCGATGAAGAGCAAATGAAGAGGGGAACGGAACTCCACGCATTGTTCTATTATGATCCTCAAGGTGTTGATGTGATCAATGCAGGATGAGCCTGCACGAAATCCCATTTGCTCTTTGTCGAGAGTAGAATCGAGATGTTCTTTGATTCGTTCCAAGATTATTTTCGCCATTATCTTTGCCACCGCTGGGAGGACACAGATCCCTCTCCAGTTTCCGCAATCCGTAAGATTTCCCTTTTTTGGCAGTTTGACGATCATCCCTTTTTTCCATTCAATGGGGAAACTTTCGTTCTCCCATGCCTGTGCTATTAAGGGGTGTAGCAACTTCGCTGATGTTTGTGGATCTGCTTGGTAGAGCTCAGCGGGAATTCCGTCCAAACCTACCGCTTTGTTGTTCTTGAGGGATTTGATTGCTGATGTTATCTCGGCTAAACTGGGAGGGCAGGTGCGAATACGGGAACTAGTTTCTACGAATAGCTCATTTGGGTTAGGGGCTGGAACACCTCCGCTATCGCCTATGTGGTTGAGCACGCTAGCAAAATGTCCCTTCCATCTCCTGAGCTGATCCTCATCCGTAACTAGCAGGGTGCCGTCTACATCCTTGACGAGGTGTTGTTTCCGGGAGTTGTTGTTTCCAACCAATTCCTTGGTTATCTTGTAGACGGTACCACTGTCGCACCTAGATGCTGCTTCCTCTGCCTGTTCTGCGAGAACATTTACGCGCCTCCTTTTGTCACGTCTGACACTACGCTGCACTTCTTTCCTTTTCCTACGGTACTGAGATTCGATGTTAAATCTCTCACCTACTGAGGCAGCCGCAAGTTGGGATCTAATCGCGTTCCTTTCTTCAATCTTACTCCATGTATCTGCAGAAAGCCATGTGCTTTGGCTTCTCTGCCTTATACCCACAGACTCAGTTGCGGCAGTTGCAAAGGCCTTTTTCACATTGCTCCAGTGTTGGTCTGCATTTTCTGGCGTGGCAATGCTGATTGCTTCTGCTTCTGCGGCGAGGCGGTCCTTATATCTTTGGCGCACTGTAGGATCCCGTAATCTGTCGGTATTGTACCTGGGTGTACGCAGGAAGTTTTGCCGATTTCCATGTACTGAAGCAATTCGAAGACGAACGTAGGCAAGCATAAGATGGTGATCGCGAGCTAACCCTACATCAGCACCGCGTCTGTTTCGGACGTCGAGAAGACAATTTTTAAAGCGCTTGCTAATAGCAAAGTGATCGATTAAGTTCGTTGTACATTGACGATCTGTGGATAACCAACTTATCTTGTGCGAGATCCTATGCTCGAACAGAGTACCTCCAATGACTAGCTGATTTGCGTTACAGAAGTCAACAAACCGCTCTCCATTGTCGTTCCGTTCCCCGATACCGTGGTTACCCAGAACGTGCTTCAACGCTGCGTTGTCCTGGCCAACCTTAGCAACCTTAGAATAGGTCCAATATGTCTGCCTTGAGGAACTCCAGATAAAACGATTATTGTTTTGGAGATGGAGTTTTTCAATTTGACAAATTAAGTTCTGTTTTTTAAGTAGGATTTTATTCAACGAACGGTTTAATTTATAAAGAAGTATTTTATGGGAAACTCGATCAAATGCTTTACTTAAGTCACCATAGAAGACATCAGTTTGAAGTCCTTCTGTCATATTGATATTTGTTTGACTTTAAAATTGAAGCAAGTTTGTTGTTGTTGATCTGTTACTGCAAAATCCATGTTGCTCGTCAGCGATTAATCCTCTGCAGTAAACCTGAATATGTTTGCATACAAATTTTTCAAAATGTTTTCCAATACATGAAAGTTTTGCAATGCCTCTATAATTCTCAACTAGGTTTTTTCTGCCACATTTATGAAGAGGTAGTAAAGACGATTTCCACATTTCAGGAAACACACCAGTTGACAAAGAACAGTTGAATAAGAATGTGATGGCGGACGAAATGTGAGACTTACACGATTTAACGAATATAGACGGTATATTGTCAGGACCAGCGACAAAATTATATTTAAGATCGTCAATATATTGCACTATTTCATTTACGTTTAGTCTTAAGAAAGGTATATCACAGGTTATTACTTGTTTTAAAATTCTATCTCTTCTCTTATAAGCACAAGATAATTATTTTCAATTCAAAATATGTGATGACTTGACAACGCAGAAAGTGTTGATCTTAAATATGTAGATAAAATAATTTTGTACAAATTGATTAATCGTTTCAAAAAAATATTCTGTTATATTTTGTTTAAGAAATTAGATACATACACTCCAATTCACTCGTTTAAATACAGATTTTTTTCAAAAAACTTATACCGATTTCTCCATAACCTTTTATAATTATGAAAAATCTTATTATAGAATTTAATAAGTGTAATATGGTGATTAAGATCCAGGAAGAATTTTGAATCATTCTAAAAAATTGTTAGTCCTATAGCTCTTTGAACAATTTTATTCCAAAAAATCAACCCTATTTTTTTGTGTCATTCGTTTCAATACACCTTGAAAAACAACCTAGCAGCTCATAAAATAGTTAAAAATGGTTAAAAATAGTTTGCACAATATCAAATAATAAACAGTTAAAGACATTTCGTCAAGAATTTAACAATTTTTCCTTACCGAAGAGAAAAATACTCATATTCGAGACTATCAGGACGATGGTCATAGCAGTCGCTGTGAAGGTCACAACATTGGAATAAGTATTAAGTATGCAGCTACCTTGGATATAGGGAAAACATTGAAAAAACAACAAACCGCTAGCGAACATGGCAATAACACCTCAAGAAAGACAACGCATACTCCGAAAAGCTTCAAATTCAACATTATCAGTTAGCAAAATCAATGGAAAAACCGTAGTTAAAGCCAGCAAAAATTCTTTTTATCGGGTTGTCCGGCAAGCCACACATTTTAATCATCTGAAAACTAAAAAAGATCCACCGAAATCAGGCTAGTACAGATCTCATACGTGAACTTTTAAAAAAACCACTGCGTAAGCTTTTCCATCTGTCCTACTCTACTGGTCTCTATCCGTGTGGATGGAAAACAGCATTTGTCCAGCCTGTCCCTAAAAAGGCGTATCTTCTTCACCCTCTAACTATCGACCAATTGCACTTACGTCCCTTCTTTCCAAGGTCATGGAAACGCTGATTAATTTCCAGCTCAAGAAATATCTCGAGGAACGAAAGCTTCTTAATGACCGGCAGTACGGCTTTCGTAGCAATAGGTCCACTGGTGATCTGATGGTATATCTCACCGAACAGTGGAACAAATCTTTACATCGTTTTGGAGAAAGTAAGATTATTGCACTTGATATTTCAAAAGCGTTTGATAGAGTTTGGCACCAAGCTCTCTTATCGAAAATGCGCGGGTTTCGATGAATCTCTTCTTCATTGGATTAGAAATTACCTTTCGGACCGTTCAATACAAGTTGTATTAGACGGTTTCAAGTCTGAAATCCACAAAATAAATTCTGGTGTGCCCCAGGGCTCCGTTTTGTCTCCGACTCTCTTCCTTATTTTTATAAATGATCTTTTGTCTGAAACTTCTAATCCATTAAACTGTTTTGCTGACGATAGTACCCTCAGCTTCTCATATTTGTTTACAGGTTCTCATCCATGTCCTTCGGATGTGGAACTTGAATGGCAGCGTATGATAAGCTCACTAAATTCTGATCTCGACAGCATTGTCCAATGGGGAATCAAAAACCGCGTAGAATTTAATGCTTCTAAAACTCAATGTTGTCTCCTGTCATTAAAGCGAAACCCACCCCCAATGCCGCTATCCATGGGCGGCACTTGCATCGAGGAAACCGAACAGCTCTCAGTTCTCGGTATGTGTGTCACAGACCACCACATATTTGATGTCGCCAAAAACGCTGCTAAGTGTTTAGGTTTTCTCCGTAGATGCAAGAAGGTTTTTTCCCCTTCTGATCTGGCTGTGATCTACAAAGCCTTTTTTCGTCCAAAACTTTTCTTTTCTCATTTCATGTTAATAAAAGGTTTACCCGCTGGGAACATCAAAATTGAACAAATTTTTTTTGTAAGAACCACCTGATACAAATATCTTTCACACCGTATTTTGTATTAATACCATGCTTAAATCAACTTTAAAAGTTCACGTAGGAGATCTGTACCAGCCTGATTTCGGTGGATCTTTTTTAGTTTTCAGATGATTAAAATGAGTGGCTTGCCGGACAACCCGATAAAAAGCATTTTTGCTGGCTTTAACTACGGTTTTTCCATTGATTTTGCTTACTGATAATGTTGAATTTGAAGCTTTTCGGAGTATGCGTTGTCTTTCTTGAGGTGTTGTTGCCATGTTCGCTAGCGGTTTGTTCTTTTTTCAATGTTTTCCCTTTATCCAAGGTAGCTGCATACTTATTCCAATGTTGTGACCTTCACAGCGACTGCTATGACCATCGTCCTGATAGTTGAATATTAGCACTTTTCTCTTCGGTTAGAACACTTCCTTTTGGAAAAATTGTTAAATTCTTGACGAAATGTCTTTAACTGTTTATTATTTGATTTTGTGCATACTATTTTTAACCATTTTAAACCATTTTATGAGCTACTAGGTTGTTTTTCAAGGTGTATTTAAACAAATGACACAAAAAATTAGGTAGATTTTGGGAATAAAATTGTTGAAAGAGGCATAAGACTAACAATTTTTTAGAAGGATTCAAAATTCTTCCTGGATCTTAATCCCCATATTGCACTAAATAAATTCTATAATTAGATTTGTCATAATAATAAAAGTTTATTGAAAAAAAAAACTGTATTTTAACGAGTGAATTGGAGTGAACGTATGCAAAAATTTTATATTTTTTTTTACAGTGTATAATTTACAATAGCAGCGTTACCAAAAACAGCAAACTAAATCTGGTATACACACAACACACATTTATCTAAATTTGAAAAATTAAAAAACTTTTATTTGGGGATTATTTTATGGAATTCTGGAAAATAAGAGATAAAGACATAAACTTGTGTCAGTCAAACGGATTCATTTGAATTAAGTTGTAAATAATGAATTTGATGTAAAATACCGCATTAGCTTAATGATTTTTTACTTTTTGGTTTAACAAAATTCGGATATTTACGTTTCAATTTTGCCATGATGAGTTTCGGATGGAAAATAATTGAAGAAACTTTTTTGTGTGTAATTTGTTGTTATAAATTATACAATGTATAATTAAAGCAACAGCAAAAAGACATTTTAATTTTAAACTTCTTTAAACTTTCATTTGAGTAGAAAATTAAAGGGTTATAAATGAGAAACTAATTTGATTTAGAAAAGGTCAGAATATAGTTTTAAGTTTGTGGGTGTTTGTGATGTGTGCCATTTAATTAAAGTAAATTAAAATCAGGCTACGGGTTGAGTGAATGTAATAAAAACATTTCGAATAGACAAACATAAAATTAATACATTTTCTAATTTATTATTTTAAACTTAATTCTTAGCACATTTATACGTAGAATAAATAAATGTGGTAAATAGTCAAAATTGCCCAAGATTAGAACTATTTCAAATTCTATTCTTATTTATATTATTAGCAATAGGGGGGGTTTAATTGAACGTAGTTGCTGTGAATTTGAGGAATCAATGAAAAATTGTTTGCCTGTGATTTTTTTAGTTTTTATGTACAAATTGTATGGGCATAAAGTAGGAAAATATTTGGAAGTCCATAACTACCTAATCCTTAAACTTTGAAGAAATTGGCTATTATAAAGGGTGGTCAAATGAAAACGTACGATGTTAATTGTAAATAAAACGAACATTTTTCAGAGAATTATATTAATATATTTTACTATGATAGAAGGATCAATAATGTGTGAAACAAAATATCGGTCAAATGCTCGCCACGGCTTCAGTGGCATACCTCTATCCGATGGTCCGCATTTTCATTGACTCTGAGATATGATTGTGGTTCAATTTCGTTAATGTGCCGAATAATCCTTAAGCTCTTGAATTGTTCTTGGCTTATTGACGTACATTTTTTCTTTTGAATTCCCCAAAGAAAAAAGTCCAACGATGTCAAATCACATGATCGTGGCGGCTAATTAACATCGCCATTCGCCACGACGCACGTGACGTGAGGTAACACGACCATTGTATTTCTCGCGCAAAAGAGCCATTGTTACGTTGATTGTGTGCCAAGTGGCACCATCCTGTTGGAAGGCCTTATCGTCCAGGTCCACATCCTCAATTTCTGGCCACAAGATGTCCGTTATCATCTCGCGAAAGCGCACACCATCCACGGTAACTGCTTGGCTGCCCTCATTTTCGAAGAAGTACGGCCCGATATCGCCCGCCACCGCCAGCCTATAAACCGTCAGTCTTTGTGAATGCATCGGCTTTTCAACACTCACTCGTGGATTCGCATTTTAATTCTGCTTGTTAACGAATCCACTGAGGTGAGAGTGTGCCTCCAAAAAAATCACGAAGTGCACGAAATGCATTTTGATTTGAACGCACATTTTCGTAAATCGACATTCTTAACCCGCTGCTCAATTATGTACCTCTTCATGGTTGAATATGTCAAACACTGAAACAAAAAAATTTGTTTTAACCAAAAATAAAATACCGTTTAGAAGATAATCAGAATTTAAGTATAAATTATACAGATTTTGCTGTAATAACTTCAATGTTTTCTTTGCATATTGGTCTATTGGTTTCTTTGCAACTGGTCTACCCGTGTATATTCACTTAAAAAAAATTCCGACAAGCTGAATTTTGGTGGAGAGATTCGTTTTTGTCCTTAACATTTTCTGAAAAGTACCCTAACCGTTTAGAAGATAATCAGAATTTAAGTATAAATTATACAGATTTTGCTGTAATAACTTCAATGTTTTCTTTGCATATTGGTCTATTGGTTTCTTTGCAACTGGTCTACCCGTGTCTTATGCCATTTTTGTGTCTGTGAAGACCTAGCTTTGTTGGTCGTTTTTTAGCCTACGACTTGGCTTTGATTTTGGTCATGAATTTTAGTATTAAAACGACTAACAGGCTTTGATTTTGGACCAATTTATTTACAAATCCGTTTAAGTCTAACGTTAACGACTGCCAAGTGATTTTTGTTCAAAAACGGTGACCAGGATTCGATTTTGGACTACCTACTGATTTTAAGTAAAAACGAAGATCTGGATTGAAGTCCAGGAAAACAATATATTCACTTAAAAAAAATTCCGACAAGCTGAGTTTTGGTGGAGAGATTCGTTTTTGCCCTTAACATTTTCTGAAAAGTACCCTAAACTTGGGGTGGAGCTAAAAGCTTTAGGTGGTAAGGGGGGTAGATTACTCGAAAACCTTAAGTTCCTTTGAAAAATGATGTAGGCACAAATTGTAGCTGATGAAATTTTACACAACTTATTTTTTCGTACAATTTATAGATTTGGAGAAAAACGATCTAAAACATTTGAAACCTTTCGGACCGATCAATACAAGTTGTATTAGACGGTTTCAAGTCTGAAATTCACAAAATAAATGCTGGTGTGCCCCAGGGCTCCGTTTTGTCTCCGACTCTCTTCCTTATATTCATAAATGATCTTTTGTCTGAAACTTCTAACCATTAAACTGTTTCGCTGACGACAGCACCCTCAGCTTCTCATATTCGTTTTCAGACTCACATCCCTGTCCTTCGAATCTGGAACTAGAACGGCAGCGTATGATTTGCTCATTAAATTCTGATCTCGACAGCGTTGTCCAATGGGGAATCCAAAACCGCGTAGAATTTAATGCTTCAAATACTCAATGCTGTCTACTGTCGTCAAAACGAAACACACCCCCCATGCCGCTATCCATGAGCGGTACTTGTATTGAGGAAACCGAAAAGCTTTCAGTCCTCAGTATGTGTATGACAGACCACCTTCTGTGGAATGAACACATATTCGACGTCGCCAAAAATGCTGCTAAGTGCTTAGGATTTCTTCGGCGATTCAAGAAATTTTTCTCCCCTTCTGATCTGGCTGTAATCTATAAAGCTTTTATCCGTCCGAAACTTGAGCACAATTCTCATATTTGGGCAGGTGCCCCAAAAACCTACTTGAGTCTGTTAGATAGGATTCAAAAAAGAGCTTTGAAAATGATAGGTGACAGAAATATAACAGAAACATTTGCATCCCTCGACCACCGCCGCAATGTATCATGTCTAACATTATTTTACCGTTACTTTTATAAACATTGTTCTAGTGAAATAGCCAGCTGTATTCCTCCCTTAAAACAATTCAACCGTAATACTCGTACTTCTAGGAATGCACATCAGTTTACCCTCGAGCCAAACTTCGGACGCACTGTCAAGTATAGAGATTCTTTTATTAGCCGCACTACTCGAATGTGGAATGCTTTACCCGGCTCTATCTATCCCGACCATTTTAATATTCAGAGGTTCAAAACCAATGTGCATCGGTATCTCCTCTTAAATCCTACCCTATTTTCCCAACGCTCGCACTGTGTTTACACATTTTAAGGGCAGCCAAAATCCCTTTAGTGCGCAAAAAAAGCAGTACATTTAGTCAACAAATGTAATAGGGGAGGATGACGAAATTTTTTTTTTGGGTTATGTTTGGATAACTATTTTCTATTAATAAACCAAGTATTTAGAATGGTACCGGAAGGGAAATGCCACCATCTTGAAAAAGTTTAATTTTCACAAGATGATCTTAAATCAACTTGTAGACAATTATATACAAAATGACATATAAACACCCTCTGTACGGCAATCCGTTCTTAAGATATGGCGGTCCAAATTTCAATTTATAAAAGCAGAGAAATAGTTGCATCTTCAACTGAAACCTCTAATTTCTTAAAAATAATTGTGAAACTTGGTGTTTTTAATTTGCTTATGTCATTGCTTTTATAATGGCAGGTAGTGGTTTGTAGGGCTGGCCACGAGACGAGACTCTGCAAGACTTTTGTAAGTCTCGTCTCGGTCTCGTTAAAATCGAAAATGTTCAGTCTCATCTCGTCTCCGAAAAATACGATTTCCGGCCAACTTGTTGATTATTGGAACGCAATATTTTGGATTATAGTTTGAATACGTACAGAAGAAAATAAATATTTATCTGAAATTGTTTTTTTTTTTTTTTTATTTATTAGACTCTGTAAATTTCGGTCCAAATATTAGTATCGTCTCGGTCTCGTCATGCGAGACCGAGTTCGAGACCGAGACTTTTCTCGCCTCGTGGCCAGCCCTAGTGGTTTGAAAGAATCTTTAAATACTATAATACTATAGCATAATACCAAATTCTATAGTTAAATGGATATGACAAAAAAAAATTGAACTTTGGACCGCCATAACTCTGCACTTAAGTACTGTTAAGTATAGAGATTCTTTCTTTAGTCGCACTACGAGAATGTGGACTATTTTGCCCTTCCATTTCGATACTGAGAGGTTCAAAACCAATGTTCATCGGTATTTCCTCTTAAATCCTTTCCTATTTTCCTAACACTCGCACTGTATTTAAACATTTTAAGGGTAGTTAAAATCCCTTTAGTGCGCGCTTAAAAAAAAAAACAAAAAGAGGTCGTTAATATTTCATTTTGTAGATAGTTCTACTGTCTACAAGGTGTTTGAAATCATTTTGTAAAAACTTCTCATGAGTTATTAAACAAAATAAGATAGATCACATTTTTAAATATGGCAGCATTTCCCTTCCGGTACCACTCTTAAGAATTGGTTCATTAATAGAAAATATTTTTAAGAACACAACCCAAAAAAAAATCCCTATCCAAACATATAATAAATATCCACCCATTACATTTTTTTGATTATATGTAGTCTACCAAAATGTTTTCGACCGTTTTTCTCTAAATCTATGTCGACATTGTTACAAATCTTTTAGTATCATAAAAAGCAAACAAAAAATATTCAATTTTGTCTGTATGTTTCGGATCTATTTTGGGATCAGTCCGTTATAAATGTATAACCATTTTATGCGTTACTAAACAAAGAAACAAGTTAAAAATGTCTTCAAAATCTTTAAAAATTTTATACGAGGACGGTTTTGTGGGTTGTTTTATATAACGTTTCACTAATTGCAGTTTAAAACCTTTAAGCCAATACGCATTTGTATTTTAATAAATGAAATAAAAATAAACACTTTTTTATGAGTTTTTTTTTTTTTCAATGATGCTTTTGAGATCAAAAATATTATTTTAAACTAAACATTTGGATTTTTTACAATTAAGAGTTCTAAAAATGTTTTATTTTGCTTAAATGTATGCTAGCTAAACTTTATTTTAAAAATATGAACAAAATCAGATACTGTTTAAGTGTTCAAAGAACTTGCAACTGAATTCCAAGGGAAGTCTAAATTCTTCGACTTACACAAAATTAAAAAAAAAAAAACAACAACATTTAATCTAATAATAGTTTAATTTGTTTTAACAATTTCATGGAAGTCTCTTCAAAGTTAGTTTAGCCAAAAAATGTAGAAGCAAAACTCAAGTAGTTATTGTTCATTAAAAATATTCAACATTTATATATGACGGAGCGAAAGCTATGCAACCAAACTGCGAGTGTGTTACAATATGAAATCAAGGATTAAGTTTATTTTTGATCAAAGAAAATATCATAACGGCTTGAATCCACACTTTTATTGTTTACACTTATGCTACCGTGCGGAACTGCATCGAGTCTGGATTCCACGAAGAAATCCACACTTTTATTGTTTACACTTATGCTACCGTGCGGAACTGCATCGAGTCTGGATTCCACGAAGAAATCCACACTTTTATTGTGTACACTTATGCTACCGTGCGGGACTGCATCGAGTCTGGAGTTCACGAAGAAAGCTTTGACTTACATAACCACCTCTAAACTACCAGCAACAACATCTATCAAAAATTTGGCTAAGAAAAAAACCCTCAATAAAAATGTAAATAACCCCATTTTGAGTAGAAAACACAAAAGATAAAAGTCTGCTAGACTTTTTGCCGACATATAAAAAAAGTCAATAACATCAATCAATTTCGTATAAGACGCAATTTCCTTCAACGAAGTAAAAAATAACCAATCTCGAACATTTTCTATTTCTTCGTAGAAAAAAAATCCTTCGTCACTTAAAACATTATCAAATTGAAGTAGGTATACCTTGTCCGTAGCATAAAGAAAAATTATCCTTGTGGCAGGATTTTTACTCTAGCACGCTACATGATTCATACACAGATAGATACTATAGTATTGGTCCTAGAAAATTTTTCGCCATCATCTTCACTGACAACACTGCCAAAGGGGCAATGCATCTTCTGTCAGTTAACTCTCATGACACAAGAGCAATCATCCTTCTCATGTTCGCTTTTACTTACCGTTACCACCACAATATCTTCGTTATCGATGTTATTCCTCTCTCTCTCGGCATCCTCTTTATCTTAATCATTGGCATGATTGACTATTCTCCGCGGCCATTTGAGGACATCATTTGTGTCTTATGGACGCATCCAATAACCCCAAACGGTATGTCGTTGTCTTGCACACTACAAAATTTATACCGACCACGGCGGCGTCGTCCCATGACAAGGATAAGATAAGACGATAGATCAGAGGACGTTATTTAGTTCCTGAGAGTAATCGATAAAACTGTATACCACCACTGAAACATTAAGAACATTTCTCCTGGTAATATTCGGGGTAAAATCTAGGATGTTATGGGTGGTTGAGCTGAGGTAGGTTCGATGTCGGCCACAGATGATATTCCCACGACCGACTGGATGTGCAATAACCCTTATACTCTGTTCTCTTCCTGCTGCGCTGCGGTGCCATCGCAATGCAATTTAATCGTTTACGGTAAGGATAATCGCGTGGATTTACTATGAATTTATATCCTTTTTCGTCCCCGAAAATGAAGATGAAATGGTTTTTGGTTTGTATTGTAGGTACATACCTATGTGAGTTTTGGCTTGGAAGGCTTTTGGCAGTGTGCCACACAGAGTATATCCTGCCATTATTATTATTATTATTTCCTAGGCGATGACGAACGAACATCTCTGAGAAATGACACTAAAATAGGTCAGGAGAAGTAGATAAGTATTTTATCGTTAAACTCAGGCCTATACAAAGCACAAGACGAAGTTATTCACCTGAATTTTAATGATTATGGTTAATGGTTAGTACCCTATACCTTTAGCTTGACTCAGGTTATAAGAGATTATAAAAGTAGTTCAGTCAAATGGGAAATTTTATCAGTTATGAAATTAAATCAAATATTATTACCTTTGTAATTGAATTCAAAGTAGGTATAAAGTGAAGTTGATAGAATTCCCAAGCCCAAAGGTAATAATTTAATACATTGTAAAGCTTAATGACGGTTGATATATGTATATATATGTATGTATATTTTTAGCAACTTTTGTAGGAGTTTCTCGTATAGAAGTCGTATCTAATACTATTTTGATTGAAATTTTGTGAATAAATGACAAATAGATAGATCGAGATCTCTCATCGTTGGTTATAAAAAAAGGGTTTTCCATTAAGGGCGGGTCGATTTTAAAATTAAATGAAACAAGTTGTATATGAGATATCAATAAGGTTTTATCTCTATTTGAGACATGATATTATGTGTGAAATATAACATGGCCGCCCCGGCTTCGCTGTGTGGCGCGGGTTCGAAAGGTCCAGTTTTCGATGACTTTGGCGCATAAATCAGGCTGAATTTGACCGATGGCATCGATTATGTTGTCTTTGAGGGCTGCGGTGGTTTGCGGCTTTTTTTTCCGCAGAGCTTATGACTTCTATCCAACTATCGGGGATGTAAATATTTGGAAAATATTTTTCTCAAGCAACCCAAAATCTTAGTCGCTTTGTTAAAATGAATGTCGTCTGACAAGAAACTTATGGTTAATCTTATCAACGCCATAGTCCGAATAAGATTTTATATACCCGTATTGCACTCACTCTCTTCGTTCTGGCAGCAACAGCTGCAGCATTAACTTTAGTATGAAAGTCTTAGCTTCATATCTTATCGAGGGAGAATATCAGGATACCCACTTAAAACTATTTGTCCCCTGTGATCAAAGAGTAAAATATGACCTAACTTAAAGTTTCAAACAATAAAATCAAATATGCGAGCGCAAAAGTGGCGCAAAAAAGGCTACTCTGGCACTCAAGCTTTTAATTTTTGTGTATCTGGCGTAGATACAAAAGGCCTGTAACTATGGCATGAAGCCGAAAATTTAACAAATTTTAATGCAGAAATGTGAGTTAGTAGGTACAGATTCAATTTTCGTTATAAACTCAATTTCGATAAAATTGCACTAAGGCCACTATTGCACTGACGGCCAGAAATCAAGTTCTGATCTCCAGATGCGCCAATTTTGTTAAAATTGCAGGCGCGTGGTGGGTGCTTCATTCCGACAAAAACTTCTTTTCAAAAAACACAATGTTTGGGCTACACAGCACTCATTTTGGAAATAAGTTTTCAATATTTTCTAAAGTTGTTCAAGCGTAAAGCGACTCTCATTTCGTTCCGTCGAGGTATGATACTGACTTACTGTGAAGATTTTGAGCGGGAAACATCTGTCAGTGTCAAAATAACCCATGATATAAAAAGAAACCACCAGATGGCCCACCCTTTATATCGTAAAAACACCTTTGAAGGTGGCAAAGTATACTTATGAGTACTTTCCTAGTCATGTCCTGAGAAACGTGCAGAATTCATTTTTCTAAAAAAGCTTAAACAAAGATTACCCTAGTTATCTTTTTTTGGTACCTACCTGCTCTTATTATTATTTATCAAATTTAGCATTATTTAACCTGAGAGCTACGATACAGTATATACTCGTAAAACTCAGTATAAATGAAAAAAAAGTAACTCTTTCAAAGACATTTCCTTTGTTGAAAGTAATTGAAGCCATTAGACAATTCCCATCGTAAATCAAAGCTTTTTAAACACTCAATAACAACATGATGTGATGCCTTGATGTCACCTCTAGTGAATTGAATACATGTTCAATGATGTGTAATATGTTTTATGTGATGCAGCTAGTTATTTCCACTTCATTCATTTTGTGTCACGATGAACGAACTTTGCCTCGTTAAATATAGACGTTGAACGCAACCCTAACTATCTATCATAAGCTTTTATGTAAGGTGTTCGACACTATACGTACGTATCATATAACTCCTTCATTTAACCCTTCCACCCATGATCCCTCCCTTGTAGTAGAAATGCCTTTGAGTATAAATTAACTGAATCGTTAAGCCACCCACTCCATTCTTTTGCTTTAGGTTGCAGTGAATCTCATTATGACTAATGGGACAGTCTTCCTTAAATAAATAGGGTTCTATATGTGTTAATCATTAATGTTGGAAATATAACAACAACAGTACCTTTGAAACTCTTGCACATCAACACTCAGAAATAGAAAATAGAAATAAACAATCCTCTCAACAGGAAAATGAAGAGAAGCCTCAGCTGAACTGCTAACTGACACTTGAAGCCTTTATTTGTACGAGTTATGAAGCTCCATCATTATCGCATCGTCAAAATGCCAGAAGACAATTTTGTTGTTTTGTGCAAAATGTTGTTTGTGTGTGTGTGATTGTATCATTCATATTCACACATTATGCAGTATGTTCGTGGGGTAGTACTGTATGACAATATGCGAAAGTAGGCATGGTATATACATTTCCTGTACTTTACCTACACCACATTCTTTTTAAATGTAAAACTCCATGCTAGACGACCTCGACCTTTTAAGAGGCATAAAACCTAACCATCATCATGCATTTTCCCTTCCAGGCATTCGAAGAGATTAGAGTGATACTTGAGAGTATCTCAGTTATTTCTGTTGAGTTTAAAGAATCGCTAATGGTCTAAGCTCTATATAAGGTTTTACAAATTCAACAAAGTCAAACATGGTAAGAGTTCTTTGATGAACAAAAAAAACATGAATGTTGTTAATTGGATTCAAGAACTTACCTACACCTGAAATCGGAAAATAGAGAATTTTCTTGTTTCGAAATCATGGTGTATTTTGTACGGTTGAACAACCGAGCCAAAGCCATTTTTATAAACTTAAAAGTCCTACTAAGCCTTCCACTGTACCTACTAATTACTAAAATATATACCGAGCTCAACAACAAATATGTTGAATCAATGAATAATTCCACAAATGCATTTTACGTCAACTAATGAATTACTTGGTTCGTAATGAATTAATGAACAAATCGAAGATAAAATAGAATTGAGTATTCGTTGATTAGTGCGTTGGACTGTTAAGCTGGAGGTCTGAGATGACTTCCCAGCCTCGTCCACCTAAAAACTATAAAGTTTTTTTCAGGGCTACTGCCTCTTGCGAGGAATTGACAAATCCTCCAACAGTATCAATTGTCATGAATAAGTTCTACTCGTCTGACCGTTCAGAATCGGCATAAAATTGTAGGTCCTTTACATTCCTATCGACACGCACACACAGGAATGGTTGCGAGTTGTTAATCACTAGGCCCTGGTTCTTTACGAGCCGTTGCGCCACCCAATTTAATTTATTTATTTTATTCGTTGATTAATGAAATAATTGTATTGATTCATCGAAAAATTTGTTGTTTAATGAATAGCTTCATGTATGTATGAACAATAATTTACTGAGATAAAAAAGTGTTGCGTCAGCCAAGAGTGTAAGAACATGACAAACACCACGTAGCACAACCCGCAACACGAATCGGTTAGATTGGTGCAAAGAATATAAAAAACACAAATTAAGTGTCAGCTGCCAAAATTTTTATTTTGAAATTTGCATTTTTAAAAAGTCATTTTTACCAACATTTTGATTTTAAGCTTTTAAAAGGGTGGTTTCAAAAATTACACAATATATAGATGGTGTTGATATTAATATTTGGTACAAATTTTAAGTTGATATCATTATTTGATCATAAGATAATTGAGTTGGAAAACATTTTTTAAGAGTTTTTAGCAGTTTTTTTGTTTAAACAGAACTGTACTGCACATTGATTTTTTTTGAAAAAATTATCAGTTGTTGCCGTAGGCATTATGTGTAGAAAAAAAAATAGAATGGGGTCGAAATCATTATTTGTTCTTGAAATATTTGAGGCGAAAATTATTTTCAACATTTTTTCTTAGTTAATAAAAACAGTGTTCCTTTTTTTTTAATTTTTACAAATTCTTTAATGCAAGAATATGTGTAGAATAAAATTAGTCCGAAGGTTATATCCTTATTCAAACTACCTGGTTGGATGAACATTTTGAGAACCATTCGTTGATGGTGGTTTCTCAACCGAATCATCAAACCGAATCGTCAAACCTCATCAACATAGTTCCTGACAGGACCTGGTTCCTGTGCAGGACTTTAACAGGAGATGGAGACTATAAACCAGTGGAACTCAACATCAAACTGGCACAGCCGATTACTGCAATAGATCCACAAATGAGCGAAGAATACATCAACTACAACTCTACAAGAGCTTGGATATCGAAAGGGTGCAAAGAAAAATTGAGGAAACAATAGTGATGCCACTTGCCAACAGAAACCTCACCACCAGCGAAATCCATAGACGCGATGGAGCTTACCAACCATAACAAACGCCATCGACGGATGATACCAGCATGTTCCAGAAGGGATAAGTCGGTTATAAGAGCATCGACAACAATAACGGAAACGACTGCAAAGTATTCAACAAAGGGAATGGAACACTGCCAACAGCAACTATCAAATAGTGAAGAGCGAACGGTTCAGCAGCTGCAGCAAACACACACTAAATTTACCATTTTCAACAATGATAATCCTGCCGGTGATCCTTAGCTGATTGAAATCTTTACCAACCCCGAAGAAGTGGCTGATTTAATCCAAAGTGGACGACCTAAGAAATCTTCCGGGCCAGACACAATTTCAAATTCCATCATAAGGAAGTTTCCCCACGTCATGATCCTATTCCTTGCGATCCTGCTCAACAACTGCGTCAACAATTGCTATTTTCCGATGAGATGGAAGACAGCAAAAATAGTACCAATACCGAAGAAAGTCAACAAGAGTACCGTTTCTGGATATCGTCCCATTTCCCTTCTTAACAACACCAGCAAAATCCCTGACTTATTCTTTGGAGGTTGAAAGCATTCTGCACCACTAACAACATCATTCCGGATGTGCAGTTTTGGTTTCGGGAGAAACACTCCACTCTGCACCCACTTTTGAGGTTCCAGAACGACGCCGACGTTGGTAACTATCAGGTTGCTGTTGGCTGCTTCCTAGATATAGAGAAAGCATTCGACAGCATATGTAAACGGGGGCTACTGGTTTTTGAAGAAGGCTCATGGTACACGATGGACAGATATAACTTCAAATTTGTCAAGGACTTTGTCTACCTGGGCTCCACTATTACCTCGCAAATATGACATCAGTGAAGAGATCAAACGAAGAATTACTCTTCCCAACCGCCGTTTCTTCGGTCTATGAAGGCATTTAAGTAGAAAGGCCCTCTCTCAAAGAACCAAGGAGACTTTATTCATGACCCTTATCATTCTGGTCGGCATGGCAGATGCATGGATATTGAAAAAAATTGGATGAAAGTCTGCTAGGGTACTTTGAGAGGAAGATTCTTCGTGTGATTTTAGGTCCGGTGTAATCGACTGACCTACTTACTTCACAATGAAGTTAGCATGTCACATAGTATATCTCGAGAACCAATCATGCTAGTGACTTGAAATAACGCTTCAAATTTGGAGTTTTGTTTGCATTTCAAGAAATGTTAGGTTACAATTTGTAAGACCTTATTTTTAAGAAATTTAAACAAAATTGACTTCAATATGAAATAACCAAGTCAACTTGAGTATCTGAAAAACCAAGCATGCTAGAAATTTGCATTAAGGCTTCAAACTTGCGTTTCAAGAACTTCTAATTCCAAATTTTGAAGACCTCAATTGAATGAAAAAATGTTTATTCTACACAGAGTGAAGTTAGCAGGGCATAATGATTTTTTTTTTTTATTGAGGACTTCTTTGGCCTTAGTATTTCTTGAAATACAAAAACACTGCAGAGTTGGAGCCTTACTTCAAGTGTCTAGCATGCTTGGTTCTCGAGATACATTATGTGACCTACTAACTTCACTTTGAAGTTAGCAGGTCAGTCGATTACACACACTATTTGGTCAACTGCAAAATCGAAAAAAGAAATGCAAACAAATGCAAATAAA